>JAYJLV010046752.1:0-51187 GCA_036873485.1 Torymus texanus
TATATATATATATATATATATATATATATATATGTGTAACACCGCAAGAATTTTCCCTTATTCGAAAACTAAAAATTCAAATTAAAACTTCTCTATACGTCTCGACGCACGTGCATTCAAACAACTGCTAATAAGGAAAGGTTCTGGTACCAGAACAAAAAGAAACTGCACATATACATACACAAAAGCTCTTTACAGCGTGCACTACTAATCATCGATTACGCGAATCAGCTAATTACGCGGTACGCGCGCGCGTTGAGCATAAAACACACGCGATTCGTGACCAGCATACCGCGCGTAAGTCTCGCGTGTCTATTTTTGCAGTCTGATTGATCAGGAGAAGAAGAAAGAGAGGGATGGAAGGTATAAGAGAGAAAGAGAAGGAACTTAATGTCCTTTTTCGGGATTAATGGCCGGGGTGAGTCGTGGTGAGCGAGCGAGAATAGGAGATGGAGAGGAAGCGAGCGAGGGAGCGGAAGACATTGTTACGCCCGGGAAGAAGAGGGAGAGAGGAACGACGACGACGACGACGATGGCCACCACCACTACTACCGGCTTTCCGTCTTTTCTTCCTGTAAGAGAAAGAGAGAGAGAGAGAGAGAGAAAGAGAGAGAGGGAGAGAGAGAGAGAAGGCTGAGGTCGTCTTTTGGAGGGTGAGGCTTTTGGACTGCGACAGGTTTGATTGGGGATGTGGGGCGTGCGCGCGGCCGATTGTTTATGGGAGAGAAATTCTGCTGAATTGATGAAACTTGGTGTTCCAAGTCGAAAAAGAAATGTATCTCGGGGAAAAATATTGTGGAAATAATGGAATAACATTTTTATGGAAAAAATTCAATTCGTTAACATAGAAACAGTATAATACTTTGCATAATATAAGAACCAATTAGACGTAGTAAAGTAACCATAAGATTATACGAATCTCCATTCGTACAATCATACATACTATAGACTACTACGAAACACAATTATTCCATGTAGATCATAAAGAACCAACCAACCGAGCAGAGCTTCCTCATCGCGAAAAATCAAAATTCATCCGTCCAGCCGAGCGCTCGCTCATCCGTTCAGTTTAACGAGGACCGTGGAAAAGGCTCATTCCACTTTTACCGCTCGCTTGGACGGAGAGTGAGCAGAGCGCGCGTCTATATCTGTACGCGACTGGACAAAAAAAAGCTGCAATTTCATTTCCTGTTCTAGAAAAATAACCAACGCGCAGCGGAATACGAAACTTTTCGCACAATGCTCGTCGTCTCATGTATATATACATATAGATATATATATATATAAACATGCGCGTGTGTGTATAGGTATATACATGTATATATTTTCTATATAAGATAGGGTAAGTCGATACCAAAGTGCGTCGTGACGGCTAGCACACACGTGGCATAATGTTTTTCGATATATTTGCTAGCGTATATATTTTTTTCTTTTTTTTTTTCGTTATATCGCTACTGTCGTCGTGAACTAGTATTTTGTATATAGAAAAGTTGAAAGTTAGTTTGATTGAAAAATAGAGCTGACCGCACGCGTACTATATACATACATACACTTCCTCGGAACTATCAGATAAAATGATGAAAAAAAAATACGAGGAATCCTATAAAAACTTTTGTATAACCTATAGTTTACCATACAACGGAAATTGTACGACCAAGCTGTCATAATAATTCAGATTTTTCAACGCGTATACTCTACTACAACACGTTTACCCATATTACGTCAGCGTTCGCTCTCGGACCCATATAAGCCTCGTGACAACGAGAAAGCGCGCGCACACGGCATCAATTTCAATGCACTTCTCTCCCATCATCGTCATCCTCTGCGACCATAAAAATAACTGTGCCAAATGCTTGTGCTTACCGTGTGTGAGTGACATCAGACCGCGCTTGCACAAGCGTATGAGAACCCCGCACGTCCGCGTGAGGGGACATATCATGTTTCTGAAGAAACGCGCGTAAAGAAGAAGAGACATAGCGTAGACTTGCGTGCGCGTGCACTATTGCAGTTATTGCAAGGGGAAAGGAGAGAAAATTTTAGTTGGATTAGAAGAGGAGGAGGAGAACGGGTTTTATAGAATGATACATGTCGGAAATATGAGAGCGGTGGGAGGGAAATGGAGAAGATGATAGGTGGATAGATGAAGAGATGATTTTTGTCACAGGAGGAAGTTTGTTTGATGTGTTGGGATTGAAGTTATGAGATAGAGAAGCTGTTAACGGAATGAAGAAAATATATATAAATTTAAACGCGATGTATATATATAAGTCATTTTTCTTAACGTTTATTTTTCGTTATATTTATACTTGAAAAATAATGTTATCAAGTTTTCTGGTTATAGTATACGTAAGATTAATTATAAAATAATTTTACACCAAGACACACATCACACCTCCCTTAATTTTCTACCACCCCATTACACACGCCGCCGCAGGATCTAATTATTACATAATTTTACCCCGTCGCAGGCTCAACATACTCTACTCCACACCTCCTCCTCATCCCATAAAACGTTGGCTTTTACAACAACAACAGCAGCAGCAGCAGGAGCAACCCAACTCCACCCCCTATATCCCATCAACCTACTATATAACCACCACACCACAGCGATTATTCACCTCGAAGATTTACTTTCATGGAAAAACACGAAACTCTCCGCTCTCTCTCGTCCGCATATACGACGATAAGCCTCGCCCATGCTATCACTGCACAGAGATGTTTACCTGCGGCGACGAAGCGGCTGAATCTCCACGAGAGAGAGAGAGAGGGGCTGTTTGCTTTTAGTTTCGTGAGGGCGTGTGTTATAAGAAGCAACGATAAAGTGTACATATATACCTGTGTGGTAGGTAGTTGCTAGCGTGTATGTATATGTGTGCGTGGGAATTTTCGAAGATTGATGAAGACCCTGGGCAAGGGAGGGTAGACGTGGTTGGGTGCTTTTTGAATGCAGAATGACGATGGATTTATTGGAGCTGAAGGTTTATCGGAGATGTTGTCGACAATATACGGTAGTGAAGTGTAGAATGTATGATGCTGACTGTTTTTCTCTTCCTTTGTTTGGGAATGAAAAATCAAAAGAAACGTCGTTGTAAGGTCATGTATATATTCTCTGTAACTATTGTATATATATAGTTGCAGTGAAGTCTAATTTGTTCTCTCTCTCTGCAAGTTCTGTGTGTAACATCGTTTGACTTTCACCGGTACTATTAGAACATTAAAAATATTGCTCTCAACGTTTATAGTGTTTTAACAACGTACATAAATAATTGTTCTTACTATAACACTATCAGATACCGAGAAAGTTTGTCATCTTTATTTTCGTCGAGAATAAAAGGAAAGTGTACGAGCGAATTAATTTATATACACTACACGAACCACCGCTTCGATTTTCGTCCTTTTTCAAAAACGTTCGAGATCGGTAATTAATTTCAAAGATTTACACGTAAATCAGGTCAACGAGTTTGTATATATATATATCGACGTTATATAGTAATTTCTCGGCGGGGAATGCATACGTGTAGCGACGCCTTTTATAATACTCTACAACGCTTATACATATATATTTACGACGCGCATGCGGCGTTTAGTGCGCGCAGCGCGGCCCGCTAGAAATAAACGTTCCGGTTTAAAATACAAACTGCGGTATACACGCGCGATCGTGTGTATGTGTGCGTATATATATTCTTATTGGTACGTATAATTCAATTTCGATTTTTATAAGCTATAGGCGTGTAGCAGTGTCTAACATCAATTTCCCCTGCTGTATACATTATATGAAAAATGAAAAAAAAAAACAAGACGTTTGCTTCGAATTATACACGACCTATCAACGACTTTTTTTTCCCGAAACGAATCAATAGACAACCGGTAACTGTAATCAATTTCCGTTGTGAAAAGGGGAGGAGGAAAAAGCACTGTTTGCGTATATAGCACTAAAGAAAAAGAGAGAAAGAGAGAGAGATAGACGTCGATGCGAGCATTAAAATTTCATTCGGGAAGAAGGAAAAAGAAAATCTGCTGCTCCGAATGCAAATTAATCTTTCATTCTCCGTTTGTAAAAGCAACCCGAACGTTTGCTTCGCTCTTCGAGAAAGAGAAAAAAGGCCTCTACGGAGCATTACACGCTTCGCTTTCTTTTTATTCTTTCCTCCTCCTTCTGACTTTATTCAACAAATTGAACGGCTCCCTTCTGCAAAATGCAAATACCAGTTTGTATTCTCAGCACCGCAGTATATAGCATAAGAATAATCGTTCCATGATTTTTCATCCTACACATTTTTTTTCGTCCCAATCCCATTAAAACGCGTCGTTATTTATACACACACCACGCACAGTAATAATAAACGCTTATAGTAGTCGCATTGTCGTCACGCGAGTATATAATGATCCCCGCTGTGAAATCATTACTCAAAGTACGTATAGGTAGTTCGATTCGGAAACCCAAAAAACTACACAGTATACCGCATCGTTATCCGGTTTACACGCTGAATTAGTCGATACTACACTTCGCTCCCGTCGAGCTACCGCACCGTTTTTTCGTTTTTTTCACACATATACGCGTCTGTGCATTCATTGGCCTCTACACACACACACACACGTACCAGACTTTATAACGCCGCAGGCCGCGTCGCTGCTGCTACTACGATCATCGACTGAACTGCACTCGCACTCGTGCGTCCAAAAAACGACGAAACAATGTGAGAGAGAGAGAGAGAGAGAAAGAGAGAGAGAGTAGAACGCGGCCCGCACCCGCACAGCTGCGGTGAAGCTCGTCCGATCAAATTGCCGGATAAGCTTTTTTGGCCGCCATCTGCGGCTCTCCGCGAGAGCGCAAGAAAGAGAAAAAAAAAGATAGCAGCAGCAGTAGCAGCTATACGCGTTTTTACATTTCACGATTTTTTATACTACGCGTGAGCGTTGAAAGGTTCGATATATAGACATTTTTCGCCTTTTGAATTTATCGCGGTCGCGCAGTTCTAGTTTTGATCCCATGCGCTGTCGATTAGTTTTGCATCGTAAATTTTAATGGCACATGCTCGCGTTTCTAGTATAGTTCGGGGTTTGGGAAAAGAGAAGAATGTAGTGCTGTTACGAGAGTTTTCTACGAAGATATAAACAATGTATATGGGTAAGGATATATATAGACAAAAAGAGAGACTTTTTACGGTATAGCGCAGACGCGCGCGTCCTCCTACAAAACTGATTGCCGTTAAATCAACGCGATTTCTATTCCAATATCTCGCGATTGCTACTACGTTTGTAAATCGGTTTTACCAATATGCTCGATGTACGTTACTATATACATATACTCTCGGTATACCATGTACCGCTTTAGAACAATATAACATAGAAGTACTTTCAGCGCTTGGGTTCGAGGTTTTATTTATTATCCACGAGACAGTACATATGATCGATCGGCTATTCGTCATTTGCTTTTCAAAGCCTATACTCCCATATCGACGTAGAAAAAAAACTCCTATGGCTATTGTTTTAAAACTGCTTCAGATTTACAAGAAGAAAATTCATTCTCAAGTTTTATGTACACGAGTTTCTTGGAAACCTAATTTCCATGATAACTCGCGCTCGCGCTTATGCGCACCTTACACACATACGTGTAAACAAAAACAGCGGTACATTGGACAATGGAAATCAATCACTGCATGCAAAAACACACACACACGTGCCATTGTTATACGCGCATATAGAAACCGCGAGTAAGTCATTATACGAGCGCACGGCTATAGGTACACCATTATACACGACGGAATGGAAAAATTTATTAGCCCTACTATAAATCCACGCTGCCGAAATACCACAGACACGCGTTGCACGCGCAGGCTGCAACTCGTCAACCGTTGGAATTTGTCAAACGACGCGGTGTCACGCGACAAGTCGCAAAAAAGAGGCGCTTCTGCTACTGCTGCTTCATATGTAGCTATATATGTATACATATATATGTAGGTGCGATAACAGACTGTACACGAAGGGAGAGAGAGGGAGAAGCTAACTGCCGGCCAATTTCGAACGGCCAATCTAACCGTCCGTCCGTCTATCAAGGAGAGGGAGAAAGGGAACTGCTGCTCTCACTCTCTCTCTCTCCCTCTCTCATTCTCTATCCCCCTTTGACTGGACGCCTCTTATCTGTCAGTTAGGTCGCGAAGGGGGATTTCGCGCCCTATCGTTTTTTTGACTGAATCTCTTTTTTCGTTATTGCAGAAGTAGGCACTGGAGAAGAGGATGGATTTCGGATTTTTAAATAGTTGTTGGGAATTGTTTGTGATTGTTTCTGTGTGTAATATAGTTGGACTTTGGAGATCGTGTCGAAGATTGAAAAACTAATAAAGTGTGATATATATATAGCGAGAGGAAAGAAAAGATGGTGTGGAGGTATTCTTGATTGGTTTCCTGAAAGCGATTAATTTTAGCCTTTAGAAATGGATAAAAATAATGAGGTTTATTTGCACGTCTATAGTGTTGGGTTTCGCAATTTTCGTTCGAATGATAAATCAATGCTCAATAGTGTATATAGAAACGATTATATAAAAAAAAAAGAAGAAAAATAAATAAACGTGAATATATTTTATGTATACAAAGTATTAACTCTATTTTTAATGGAAAACAGGTTTTTAACAGATGAAAAGTGCAAAATCACTCTTAACGTATAATGATATATCACTCTTTCAGATTTAACACCGTCTCGTAAAAACTGATCGGGTTTAGGCTTTATTCGGACAAAGCATAAAAGCAGCAATAAAAGCCATTTTGAGGTTAAAAGCAGCAGTAAAAAAAAACGTATAAGGTCTCATATTTTAGTATAGAAAATATTTTAAATGCAATCAATTTTTTATAGGCGATGTATTTTACAGTGTATAGAAGCGCACACACACCATAATTACATATATTCTCTGCGTATCCAGCAGTTAATTTTTATATAACAATGAAGAACATTTTTAAACCGGGATTGCCTTATTAAACTCGGTGCATTAACAATGCTCGAAAGCTTCTGAATGTATAAAATTCAAAGTATAATAATCTCTGCGAAATAAGTACGTAGTTTAAAAATTTGACGGTCTCGCGAAAAAAACGTTAATATTCTACAAGATAATTTAAATATTCGCTAATATTAGTAAAGTAAGCAGTTAAATACTTAATGCAAGTTAAAACGTACATCTTTTTATTTTTTGGCTTAACAGACATGGTGATACCGTCAGTACAGCTGTCCGTACAACTACTGGCATATCTGAGTAAAGTTACGTGGGCACAAATTTAAGTAAAGTTTTAATTATATAGTTATATATAAGCACCGGACATTTCAATTACACAAATTTTCCAAATTTCAGCCCACTCTGTCTTCTTTTTTTCCCCCTTTCGCTCTCTTAAACTTTATACTACGTCTATCAACGCACACATCTCCTTTTCCTCTTTAATGCTCGTTCCTTTTATTTGCTTCACTTAACTTTTCCTTTGAAACTTTTATTTTTCTCTCTACTTTACCCGCTCGCTTTGCAAACGCTGAAAATGGCTTTATTAGCTCAACGAAATAAAAAAAAACGCCAAGTATCATTTTGAGAAAAATTTTTCCTCTAAAGAAGTCTTACACAAAATTATATCAAACAATACACGTATTACGTGCAAAACATAATTACGACAGAAGAAATAAATCTTGTATTCTTTCTTTTTAATCAATTTTGTTTCTCCTCAAGTTCGAGTTTTTCGAATTAGTGAGTAAAATTCAATCAATATCAAAAACTAACTCTCTTAGTAACGGATTTCATTTCTCTTTTTCCATTCTCTTTTTCATACATCTAATGTACATAAACAATCGTAAAGTTACCTGTACAATATTGAATTTTCATCTTCATAACAATTTCTGATAACCATTTCATAACAACACACAAATTTCCTTCGAATTTCTAAAGTTTATTTTTCAAATACCATCGTCCCCTTCCCATTCTCCTCCAATATAACGAAATATCTTATCGACTTCCAACCAGCAGGCACTCGACAGCCTCTCTCTCTCTCTCTCTACACTTCATCCACGCGATATAAACTTGAAACAGCCGCTAAACAAGAGCAAAGCGAAATTCGCGCGCAACAGCTATCCACCGACACGTTCACTCTCCTCCCCGTATATAAAACTTGATTATTTACCTGTCCGCTTTCACCTCCCACACCCACCCTCTCCCATCATATTTCCCATCCGCCTACCAAGCTAAATTACCATCGACCCGGCGAATCTCGATTCTCCCCTTTCCCTACACCCACGTATCTTTCTAATTCCTTTTTTTTATTCGTTCCCTTCGATACCTATGTGCGTATTTCTCTCTCTCTTTCCCTGCTGCCATTGCTGTTGGGCATTAATCCGATTGGCTACGTCTGGGGGGGAAAAGACGCATGGATGTATGTGTGTGTGTTTCGCACGTCGATAAGCGCTGTCTGTCCCTGCGTATACAGCGGAGGACAGAAGGGGATAGAAGGAAAGGCCGTGAGGGTGGTATGGTCGGTCTGGCCGTCGAGGGTGGTTATGAAGAAATATGTGACAAACAGGGTGGAATGTGTATATATATACCGTGGAATAGAGTTATTATATATGGTCAGCTTTCGAGGGTGTATAATTAGGTATATACGGATAATCTCGCGAAATGAGATGGAAATTAGAGTGTGGTTGCAAAGAGATATACTTGGAAGTCTTCTATATACAAACGAAAATAAATCCCACGTTAATTTTAATACCTCCACTCCATCATTCACAATGGGATTCGTGTCTAGCAGTGACTTCCGTTTCAAACTGTCGCTTGTCTCTCTATCTCTCTCTTCACTGTCACCAAAATACTTTCGAAAGACATTCAAACAGTCATTACTTAATTCACGCGTACAACCACACCAATACCAACTCCTATCTCACGTCTGCATCGATTCTACATTTAGACTCTTCAATCATTCTATATATATATATACACATTCTTCTGTTGTCAACGCTCCGAAAAGCATCCCATACTAATACTACTACTACAACCTGCAGCGACGTCGATAACGTTTTCGCGTGGCTAGACAACAACAGCGTTACGTAACGCGACGATGAGCGTCACAGCGTCCGCCTGCGTTCACCTGGGAAAGTGCAACGGAGCGCGCGCGCACAACTCGCACGGTAGAGTCTTCCTACGCTCTCGGCGCCCCGTATTATCGATGATTCATCCGGTGTGGCGTGCAGGTAGAGAGAGAGAGAGAGAGAGAGAGAGAGAGTGAGGATAGCGCACTCGTCGTCTGGACGAGGATGAGAGGTGAATGGCTGCGAGAGTAAGAGAGAGAGAGAGAAAGATAGCCGCGGGAAGTGAATGGCCTTGGCTTCTCGTATACTTGTATGTGTGTGTGTGTGTGTGTGTTTTGACGCGTCGCTACACGCAGCATGCACGTTAGATTTCGCGAGGGCGGTTATATCGATTTTGTGAATAGGTATATATATAGTGGTTTGAACTTTGTTGCAATTTCTGAATAACTGGAAGATTATAAGTATGAGAATGTTTTTTTGTTGTTGTTGAAATCAAGCGACATACCACTTGGATATGTTCCTTTTACCTCGTTTTAATTTAAGCGCGCTACTACTCCTGTAATCGAACCTGTCAAAGATATATATATATATATACACACATACACACACACATATATATATATATATATACATACACATACATATATCGGAGGACTGGAATATGGAATAAAGAGTAAAATTTATCCTCCTTGAGTTTCGCCTTGTACACCGGCACTGTTGCTATGCAGAATACTACTAGCGGTGTGTGTGTATATATATATATATATATATGTGTGTGTGTGTGTATGTATGTATAACGAATGAGGATTGGGAACAGGCCGCCACTCGCGACTATATTAAAATCCATTAAGTACACCCCCGGCACGTATTTTAAAAATACGCGACACGCTTTTGTAAAAAAAAAGAGCGCACATTGTGTTATAGCATCGAGCGCATAGTAGAAGTATGTTAAAATTGACGTTTAACTGCTAGCGCGAAGTCGAAATTAGGTTATGTACTGACATAAATGCGCTGTTTCGCTCTGTATGTGTCTGTAATGTATTTAGCAGGAGTAATACTGGTGTACTTACTGTTTTATCTTTGAATGAATAAACATAGAGTTCGATACTCAAAATGCAATCATCGAGGAAGGATATAATTTGAATAAAAGAATTATAAGCTGAGTACGAACATTCAGTGGGTAGAATCTAATTTTTTTGCTTGACAAGAACCTGCTCGATATAACGACTATTTACATGCAAATCCTTGCAAGCACGTTTTATTGCTTTGGCATTATTAGAAACTCCTTCGTTCGCGTCACGTAAAACAATCTCGACGATGACAATATATATACACACACATACACTTGGATTTCTAATATAGTCTGAACTGCATACACATAAAATTACTCATCGCTTGCATCTTGGCACCATACAAACGGAAATAGCCGTGCACGAGGCGGCGGTGGCGGCATTATAAAGAGAGAGAATAGCACTAAGCGAAACTGTTGCAATTCTCTTTAAATAGACGCGCGAACGTACAGGCGCAAACGCTTCTATATAATCTCACGCGCGTGTGTGGAGGAGAGCGGAAAGTCGTTCTCCTCGGCGAGTGCTCACGCCGTGGCAATATATATCCTCATCCCTGCGCCAACAAAACATTGATACGCCCTTATGTGTTTACCCACGTACGATATAAAGTAGAAGGAGGTGAAGGCGGAGGAAGAAGAGAACGACGGGGAGAAACGATTATGATAGATAAGAGGAGCGAGAGAGGCGAGAGTAATTTCGTCCAAAGTGCTGGAAAATGATTTTCGTCGTGCATGTGTGTGTGTGTGTGTGTGTGTGTGAACGCAGGCGTTTGTTATTATTGTACCTTGTGTTTAAAGTTTTGTTCTTTGTGGAATAGTAAAAGCGTAAATTATATATGCGTTTGAATTATTAGTCGAGTGTGTAAAAGCAGCGCACAAAAGAAACAAATGTTTTAAATACATTTTAACGCATATCTGTATCATTTGCATTGACCGAAGATAAAATACAACGATAAAAGGATTTACTTTTCTTTTTTTTTTTTTAGCTATATCTATGTGCACTTCCGGTGCTAAGTGCACATCACGGAATTCCGTATTTTATGGCTGCGCGCACGTATACCACGCGCTTCATTTTGTGCATACAGCGTAAAAGGAAAATTAGTGTCAAGCGGCTGGCTCTAATGGAGCGTCAACTTGTGTCGACATCGAGATTGGTGTCAATCGGAGGCGTGGCGTATATATACGTCTGTTGTCGGCTGTTTGAGCTTTTCAAGAGCGGCAATTGACACTAAAAACTGCCAAAGTGAAAGCATCGGTAGATTATATACATATATATAACCAACTGTTGTAGGTTACGATAATAAATTCTTATATGTAACTCTTATAACCTCCGATAGTCGTATTATTTTACAAAGAAGATTAAATTGGAATTAGCGTTTCTTTTTTCCTCTACGATCCCCATCTTAAAAAGAAATGTCTAACCGAATCACCTGCTAATTTCACTACACTGCGAGAGCGAGATAAAACCGGGCGGAACGGAAAAACCTTAAAACCCCGAAAAAAGCACAAGCAAACGGGCCGTTGCTCGTAAAAGAGCAAAGACTGTATAATCTCAATGCGCATGCCTTGCCTTGCGACCCGGGCTAACTGTACACAAGAGAGTGAGAGAGAGAGAGAGAGAGAGACCAAGCGAGCTCCTTCTCTCTCTCTCTCTCTTTCTCCTTCTCTTACACGAAACCGGGATTACCGTAAACGGTGGCTACCACTAGACGCGCTGCACTACTACTACAACTACACACCGTCAGGGGCTTTTCATTGACCGAGGTTCACAAGAGAAAAACGTCCGTGTGACATTCCGCGCCGTCGTATAGCAGCGCGGTTATTTCGACATGAATTATGAAAGCTGCATGCACCGGCTGCACGAGCGCTCGGAGAGGCTCACGTGGGTGCACGCGTAGGCTGTGTTCATTCACAAGAGAAAGAGAGAGAGAGAGAGAGAGTTACTTACAGGTTCGGAGAGAGATATGCATATATGAGGTGAGGTTTATAATATATATATGAAAGCACGAAATTAGATTATCGAATTGAACGAGGGTAAGAAGGAAGTGTTCCTTTTTCATTTTCGTTCACGGTGGATGGAGTTCGAGGTATTTCGTGGGTGGACGCGGTGGGAAGATGAGGTTTCTTTTTGTCGACGAGGGAGCTGAGATTTATGGGTGTATACGGTTTGAGCGTGAAAATGAGAGTGGAGAACGTTTAGAGAGCTGGAAGAATTAATGGCTGTGATAATACGCGCGAGTGTTTTGAAGTTTTCTATTTGGTAGGAATGCGTATCGAGTGCGTATGCCTTTTGTGTGTGTGCAGCGCAGGTTTCGATGCGAAGAATGAAAAAAGTAGTGGTGATGAATTATAGTTGTGATTTTTATATGTTGATGTAAACTAAAGAATGCGATTTCGCGTAATAATGTATCGGAAAATATTTATCGGACAGGTATTAATTTAATAGTATATAGAAGATACATTACAAACGTATTTTATTCGAGGTATATATAAATTATGTAACGCACATTCGTGTACTTGTATGTATATATATGTTTAAAACAGCGGAAATTACGTGTACAAAAATCCAACGTACAGCGAGAACTTTGCCGTGTAAGGAACGCGATTGGCAAGTTTCTCAATGTAAAGCGAGGTTACTTTTTCTATAGTGATCTAAAAGTTTTTTCCAGAGACTAAGAGGAATCAATTTAACCAGCGACGAGAAAGATAGAGAGACACATATCTAATTTACTAATGAAGTTGCGCACACGCGCACGCCTGTACTACGCGAATGTATCGAGAAACTTGTTAATTCGCGTAACAGGGGAAAATAAAATTTTCTCCAAGATTTACGATCCGTCGCGTTGTTGGGGAAAGTTCGCGCTAAGAGGTATTACTGAAAACGAGCTCGCGCGCGTGAGCGCGTTATTCGCGTCCAAGTTTGAGAAATATGGAGCGCGAGCTAGCGTAATTGCAATGTACTTTTTAAGACTTGAAGTGTGTAATTTTTTAATATTTAATCAGTGCACAACTCTCAGTAGTAATCAGTGTATATATACGTTATAAAGAATTTACATTAAGAATCCGAGACGTGTATTATATATAATATATATCTTTACATAAGGAGAAAAAATTATGCAAGCACATATAGTATACATATATACACACAAAAAACTCTTTCACTCTCCGCATCGTCGTTTAATAAACCCGATAAAATTTAACGAGCCGAATAAATATCGCGACGCGGTAGAACGAAATTACAGCGGACGCGCGCGTACGATATATATATATATATATATATATATATATATATAGTTCATCGCAATCATATCTTCACGCATTCGCACACAAAGCTAAGGCACCATGGTGGACTCGAATTTTTTTTTTTATACCCACAAGAACAATAACGGACTTGGAAAAGACGCGCGGGGTACGTGCGGGTAAGAGAGAAAGGCTCGTAAAGGCGAAATTTATCGGCCGACGAAATTACGCTACGGTGGCGCGCGCTTCTTCGCTCATTTTCTCTACCTCTCTTTCTACACACATATAGACACACACATACACACATACGGGACGATGATGACGACTGAGGCATATCAGATTTTTATCATCTCCCTCGACTATACGAGCAATGGCAGCACTGCGATAAGAGCGCAGCCCTGTATATTACCAAGCGCTCGAATATTTCACGGGTAATAAATATCGGAATTCCCGAGACACGTAGTAATGTATATATATATAGATACATGACTACGTGAAGGAAAACTTCGGAAGTGTTGGAAAACGAGAAGCAACGGCAGCAGCAGTAGCACAAGACGAGCGCGCGAGCACACAGAGTAAGAGGATTATGCTTATGTTAGGCCGGATTTTAATTTCGAGAGCTTAACTACGCGCGCGCTTTTTTATCTCGTCGAAAAGGTGGTGGTGGTGAAGGAGTAGGGAGAAAGGTCATTGGCATTTTTCTCTCCTAGCAGTAACGGCGACGGCGGCGGCGGTGATACTGGCGGAAGTTTTCTCATGCATATTTATCAGGTACGGTCGTGATTTTAATCAATAAGGAGCTTTTATTGATGCGCGCCGCTGTGTAGAGAAGGCAGAGGCAGTTCTAGTTTGTAAATAAATTGCTTATTTCGCGGCTTGTCGGAGAGTTCTTTTTCCAGTACGAAGAGAGAGAAATAGAGTCGGATTGAGAAAAAGTTTAGTAGTTGAGAGATAAGGTGTACTACTATGGTAGGAGGATGAGTTATGAATGAAAGTATGTGTATATGAATATATGGGCTACGAGATCAGTTTACACTTACGGTTATTGTGTGGCTCGGTTTGTAGAATTTGTACGAGATCTTTTGTTAGTGAATTATTGTCATTGTGACTCACCTGTAACAGAAAGAAAAGATAAACATTAGAGATATTTATAAGTGATAAAATGTAGGACGGTCACAGTTAATAATACTAATAATAATAATCAGTGTTATAATATATGATAATAAATGGCATCGGATCGATCCGATCGTTTAACACTCTTTTTTACAGTGGATTGTTTGTTTGGATTGAACGTCCCGACTGTTCGCCTCATTGATAATCACGCCTTCTTCAACGAAAGACACAATCGACGTTTGTTTGCAAACACACATGCCAGGCGTGTGTATGTATACGCCATCCAAGAAAAAAAAAAATGTATACAACAAGTCGAAGATTCTTTCACAATGCCGTAATTGCACGAGCGTTGGTTATAACGCCCACGTAGCATGACACACACACACACACTTACACGTAGCAAGAGACGATGCTCATTAGAGAAATAGAAAAAGAAAAGATGAGAGAGGGACAAACCCATCTATCGCTCACTTAATACTTTTGTGCATGCGCGCCAGTCGCTCGGGTATCATTGTGTGTAAATTTTCGCTCCGCCACAACGACGCGGCTAGATTATTAATAAGTCCTGTGTATGTATGGATATGTGTGTCTTGCGACGGTTGTATATTTTTAGATCGCGAATCCTCGTTAAATGTGTATTATAGGATCGGAGCATAACGAAAGAGAGAGAGAGGGGTTCAATAATTTAGTAGACGAGGCTTGGCCTTGTGGTAAAAACTATTCGCGCGTCGTTCCCACGATTGAATATGCTACTTATATATCTTCATAATATTTTAAGTAGATTAATTCCACACCACAGAACAACAGAACTTAAGGGGGCTAGACACCTTTTTTCTGCGAAATAAAAAAGTCATATTTTTATACATAAATATCAAACAATTATTTCCAACTTTTTACACATAAAAGAGGGTATATTTACCTTCCCTTAGAGCTTTGTTGGGTCATTTATATCGTCCAGAACTATAGTTAACGAAGAAACAAGTTTTTCCACTGTCCACAAGGTTTCAGATGAAAATTTTTTATGACATTTAATTCTAAATCCTTACATTGATAAAGAAACTATAATATTTAGGAGTACTTAGTTCAAATTTAGAGTCATCCATCCGCAGGATCATCTGAAACCTTGTGGACAGTGAAAAAACTTGTTGGACCATATAAAAGGCCCAGCAAAGTACTAAGGAAAAGTAAATATACCCTCTTTTATGTATAAAAAGTTGGAAATAATTGGTTGATATTTATGTATTAAAATATGACAGTCTCCTTAAAACTATATAACTTCAAAAACGCAGTCGTTATAAATTATTATAACCTTAAAAGCATATTCGTATAGTCACATTCCCAACCACCGCCACTGACATAAAAAAATCAATAACCAACCTCCCTAATTTCCCGAGCAATCCTTCTTACTCCTCGCAATGCTACACAACGCGACACATAACAACCTCCGAACTTGGTCAATTTCCCCCAACTCCTATTCGAAAGCACCCGTCGTCCACTCTCGAAACTCACAGAGAGCTACACATCGCTAACACTCGCAACTTCTCTCTATATATACGTTCCGTGCACTCACCTCTTCCGTCGTCGTCGTCCTCCCCTATAATCATGTATTACCAACTCTACCATACCAACGACGCCCATCGAGACACGTTCCATATTTCGCGTAATCGCATATTAATAATGCATGCAACACACATCAACATACACACGCTCTCAACTCACCCTCCCCTACTCACAAGTAATTCTCCCCAGCTCTCGCGAAAGTGCAACATACCAGCAGCAGCAGCAGCAGCTGCGGTGTAAATCCTTTCAGTCGGCCGCGACGCCTCTGCAGTACCACCGGCGTGGCTCTGCGGCCGTAATATTAGCTCGCAGTCTATTAGCATCCAAAGCGAAATGCTCTCTCTCTCTCTCTCTCTCTCTCTCTCCTATAGGCTGACCCGCCGCCACGGCGCGTTTAGCTTTACGACTTCTGTAAGGCACATTTGCACACGCTGAATTCCTAATACACACGTATTAGGTATATGTAGATATGTGTGTGTATGCGAGACTAAGGAGGAGAAGGGAATAGCTAAGAGACGCGTGTGTATGTATATACACACACTTCCCGTTCGTATAGTGAGCGTTTCCGGCAGTGCGAATATCGCGCGCGAATGCGAAACTAGACGCCGAGAGTATGTTCCGAGTGTGTGTGTATATATCCACACGTATGCGTATATATATATATGTATGTGTGTGTATAGTACACCCGATTTATCAAACTACGATGGACTTTGGATGCAGCAGTAGCGGAGCGGCATAGAGTTGTGAGACCGAATCGGGTTGCTTGCCTGCTAGCGACGGTTGATGATTCATCGGTTCCGCGTTTTCCGTTGTAGAAGAGAGAAAGGTGACGCGTCGTGTATGTGTGTGTGTGTGTGTTCTTTGAGATTCTTCGTAGCTGACGAGGTTGTATATTTAAACGAAGAGGGAGAAATCCGATAAGTAGGAATTGAAGTTCTTTACAGAGACGTTGTGTTTATATATAGGGAGTAATTAGGCAGGGATTCGTATATCTACATGTATACGACGCTGATTTCACTGAGATATACTAGGCGAGAGCGTGGAAGAGTTAATGGAGCTTGACGGTTTGTGCGCGAGCCTACGTGCGTGTACGTGTCGCTAGTAAATATTCCAGGACTACGCGGAGAGAGACGAGAAATGAAGTTGTCACGTGTGTGTATATATGTGCACGAGACACGCGCAGCAGACTGTTCGGAATGTAGTTGTCTCTTTCCCTCTCTCTCTCTCTCTCTCTCTGTCAGTCTAATGTTTGATATTAACCTGGAATATATAACATGCTAGTAACGAGGTTGTTCGCTGGTTAGTGTTTTAATTATGAGCAAAGATATATCAGGCGACTGTTGTTAGATGAGAGAACACGGGTATAGATATTGTAAAACGTTCGAGATTTTGCGTAACCCCTGTAACGTCAAATTGGTTTCGCCTTGACAGCAGTTGAAATAATTATATACAAATTAGTAGTTACGCAAGCACTAGCATAGCAACGTTTTTGTAAAACTATATATAGGAACAATTAGTTCAATCAAAAGCATGTGCTTGATGCAATCGATGAGTATTGTTACAGCACCACCAATCGATCGATCGATCGCGGATCTTCTTTTACCGCACTACGTCAATTACATTCACAGTCGACAGCCATTATCCTCCTCTTCTAAAAAAGAAGAAGTAAAAGAAGAACGGAAAAAGCCAGCCAGACAGCCACACTGCGCACGTCTCATCCGTCGCTCATAAATATCCTTCTCGTCCGCACTTGTCACGATTCCCTCTATATCTCACCCTCTACCTCATTCCGAATGCACAAAGCCGAACTGCCGTCGCTTTCTTTGACGATGCGCAGCCCGGCGTCCGTATCAGGGCGTATGCAACTTTCCTACTACTACTACGCTACCCTTCGCACAGTTTCCCGCCGAGTGATGAGGATCGATTTATGGCGCCCGCTAGCTGTGGTGAAAACTTTACCGGTTAGGAAATGCAGCGAGCGAGGATTTGATCGGCGAGGTGCGACTTTTTGAGGATTTACCCGTCGGTTTTGGGTAGTAGTGGACTCTCGGGGATAGAATAGGATCTTATCGTGGTTGGCGAGTTCTAGGGATCAACTGTTTTCTCTCTCGTTCTCAGAAAGTAAGGATTGAACCGAAAAGCATAGAGCTTTGTTAAAGTTTAGAGGTTTATTTTATTCAACTTTATCTTATATATTTTATAGAAAAATGTGCAAATAATATAGTACGAGGTGCTGCTATTTTTTCATTTACAGCATCGCGGTATTATACACTATATACTGATAGAGTAGATATGGAGCAACTCTGGTCGCTGGGGCAAAAGTCACGCCAATAATTATGTTAATGGCGAGCTCGGTGCGACTGCCCTGATTAGAATAATGCATCGTGATCGCGATAACATTGTACACGCGTTGGTGGCGGTAGCGCCAGGCATATATATCGACTCTCTCACTCTCTCTCTCTCTCTCCGCGTTACGGATACTGGATGTCGAACAGCGCGTAATTGTTGACGCGCGGTGTATATGAGGATAATGTATAGCACTGTACGTCGAAATTAATAGCGTGGGTGCATGGGTAGATACGCGTGTGAGTGGACTTGATACTTTCGATTTTGCGTTGTAATTGTGGGTCAGCTGTTGAATTACTATTGTTTCGGTAGTAGCGAGTTTCATACATGTACGAGAGGAATATCAAATTCTACAACTCTCGATTTTTTTTCTCTCAAAGAAAAAAAATGCTTGCACTAGCTAACGAAGCAAAGTTTCCTGATTGCCACTGGGAAATTCGGCGCTTTAATCCTGTTAAACGAAGTTCTAGCTCGCGTTCGAATAAACCGCGATCCGTGCGTATGTAATTCCATGAAAAAAGCGCGACTCGCGTATTATAAAATCGACTTTTCATACGGGCACTCGCCTCGTCATTTATTCAAGAACCGCTGCATGGTGGGGAAAAGAAGTCGGCAAATTGGGATCGACTCGCAGCAGGAGGGAGAGAGGAAGGCATAGCAGAGTTTGGAGCAAGAGAGCAGCAGTGGCAGTGGGCGCACGTGCGTCGTAAACTCTGCTGCACTTTCGGCTGGATAAAGTTTGCAGTGTTTGGAGCAGAGAGAGAGAGAGAGAGAGTCGACGACGTGCGTTTTGGGCCACGGCTGCTGCTGCTGCTGGTTCTGGGTGAGCTTTGAAGTTCGTGCTCTAGGAGTGGAATATACAACAAACGTGTAGGGTGTAATGTAGGACACACAAGGGAGATTATATATATGTGTGTGTAAGTGACGCGCGTTCAAGGGAAAGAAACAATGTGAATGTCAGAGCGTGGCGATCGGTCTAGTGTATGTTGCTGTGGTTCAAAGGAACTTGGGAAAGGCGGGGAAATTGGAACTCGCGTGTTGTGGTCGTTTCACTTTGTTAGAATTGTCGTGGCGAGAGAAGAGGTTTTTGAGGAGATGTATCTCTCGGTGGTCAAAGCGAGAGGCCGCGATGATGTCTTCCGTTGAGGCATTAAAAGAGAGGTATATAAGAGCGGTAAACCGGTATGTACAAATATACACGTACACACCGACGAGAGTAGTATGTACTCTACTATCTGGAGATCTAGGAATGCGCACGCGTGCGCGGTCGCGTTTCAACGCCTCGTTATGTCATATGTGTGAGTGGAGTGAGTGAAGGAGGAAAGGGGAAAAGGGGTTAATAAAACATTTATGATCTGTACAGTGAAAAAGAAATCTGTATAGTTAAGATATTAATCTAGTTGAGGTTTTGGAAATTACATTTTATTAATAATAAGATATTTTGCCATGTCTGTGATAATAATTTTATAATAAATTAAAAATATTATTTAAAACTTTGATATTCTGAAACAAACTATCGTATATTAATTTAGCATAGTTAAACGTAACTATTTTATTAGTTAGAATATTATCGCAATCATAAAAAAATTCTTCCCCAAGTGTAAAAATTCTTCGTGTAGATTGAAATCACTACAAGCGGCTTTATTTGGGCACTGAGAATACTACTGGATTCATGTGTGTAGTACGTGTACGTTACCAAGATTGAAAACAGCGCAAAAACCTGAGTATGTAACTGATATGTCGTCTGAAAATGGCATTGTAACTATATCTAAGTATCAACTTTTAACTATAACCAACTATAGTATGGCTGGTGCAAAATAATATAGATTCGGCTGTAGTTGATATAGATATCATAATTATTACAATATTAAAGTTTTAGATAAAATTTTGAATTGTACAATATTTATTAAATTATTACATATTTAGATTTATGATAAAAAATCTTATCATTGACAAAAGTAACTTTAAATATTTTCTTCTCTCACTACGAAACTAAAAATTCAAGCCGTGAATTAAATTGTTTAGTTGTTACAATGATTGACTAGATATCGTAAACACTCTAAAGTGTATAGTAAAAGAAAACCAATCAATAACTCTACCTTCAACCTTTCGGCCTAAAATTCACCAGGAACAGCGCAATAACCCACCAGCCAAATCATCAATCCCGCCATTTCCCTTTTTCACGATCACTCGCTTCCTTCACCTCTACCACCACCAACCATTCCACCCACACGATTTCACAGAAACGCCGCTACCCGATAAGCCGCACCACCACCACCACCACTAGCGTATCCGATTTTACCTATACGTACACATCCTCTCGCGTACGTCGAGCGAAATTACGAAAGCCAACGCAACGGCAGCAACGGCAATTCATCACCCATACCTACATATATATATAACCTAGCCTGTGCGCATTATCGTCATTGTCCACGTACATATATAGCATGTGTGGTGGTTGCACGCTCCAAAATCGCCTCCGATTTCGCGCGCATTATGCAGAGAAGCTGTCTTAATGGCAGGCATGCTGGCAGGTAGTCAGGCAGCCGCATATATAGGTTATTTATGGAGGCAGAAGCGAAAGATGCCTTCGCGTTGTATGATTCATACCGTCGCGTCTCGACCGTGCCGGCGTGCATTTCAATTTTCGGGAATATGGTGGTGGACGGATGCCGCGCGAGAGTGCGCTGTGTGTTCCCATGACACCGAATGAGAAAGAGGATGAGTTGCTGGTATAGGTATATATATACCTATAGTGGTAGTGGTGGTGGTGGTTGTTAGTATGGTTCCCGAGACGCCACTGAAATAGTAATGCGAGGTGAAGAGGGATAATAGAGTTATTATGAGTTGGCTCGTGATAGATCGCAGTGGTGTAAACGTGTGGTGTGGAAGAAGGAATTGAGGATTGGGACACGTTGAAGTTGTTGTCTATATAAGGTTGTGGCTTTGATTTATGGTAGTAATAGTATAATTGCTGAGATATTTTATCGGGGAAAATCAGTAGTTGAGATGTATAGCGTCGTTTTTAATGTCCCAAGATATTCTCCTATATACTGTAATTGAATGTCTCATTTATGCTAATGAAAAGTATCGCGTCTTTCGATCGTGAATTATGATACCAGAATATTATACGTCGAATCTAAATGAAACTCGCTGCTTACATACGAATAGTCATTAATCATAACCGCTATCGTCCAAACCCATACGAACCTCATTTTCAGCCATACTATCATACCATCCCTCCAACGATGTATACTGCAAACAGTTTAACCCCACCATTAGACCTACCCTCTATTCCCTTCCATAAAGACAACACCCAAGAGCTCACACCGCGAAGACAGTGCAACGACACCGTGAAAATACGCGACGAAACAACAACCTACACATACACACACACACACATACAACAGCACACGTTATCTCCTCGCTTGCAGCTCTCTCTCAGCAATTCCCTAAACGCGCTAGAACTGCTCCGCAGAGTCTCGTCGTCGTTGGTGTCGTCGTTGTCGGTGCAGCATGAGAGATAGAGAGAGAGAGAAAGATGAGACCTACCGATAGGTCACTTCTCTCTCTTTCTCTCTCTCTCGTCCGATTTACCGACGTAGAATTCACATCTGCAGCAACGTTATATGAGCGGAGCACCAGCAGCGTGCGCAGATGGCGATTTTGGATCTCTCGTGTACGCGCGCGCGCGTGACAGATGGAGGCGAGAGCAGGATTTTCCGGGATTTCGGGACGCGATTATCGGAGTGAGCGAGAGAGAGAGAGAGAGAACAACGAGGGGGTTTAAATAGTATTTTCGGTAGAGAAAGCGAAAGGGAGGGGGGGGGGGAGGTAACGGCTGGCTGTGTGATAGAGGAAAATTGTTATTTTGATTGATTTAGCGGACGAGTGAACGAGCTGGCCTGTTGGGTTTTGGTTAATGCTTCTCACTCGCGAACTCTTGGTATGAGTGAGCTGCTGTGCTTTTGTTTCTGACGGTCGGGAAAAGGGTTGAAGTTTTTCAATTTCAAGTGGATTGTTGCAGCTCGTTGTAGGTTTAGAGATTTCAAATATATATAGTGACGAGTGGAGTGAATTTTTTTGGTTTTGTTTTGTTTTTAAGGTATGAGTTATATTGTTTCGAATGCTGCAGGATCGACGTATACTGTCATAATAATAATGATGAATTACTTTCGGCTATATGAAATTCCACTTTTTTCCCCATTGACTCCTCGTTAAAGCGGTCAATAAACGACACTGTGAGCCGCGTAATTAGCAATTAATCGGACCTAATTGAAACTCTCCTTCGCCCTCTCTCTTTCCCTTCTCTCAACAGTCCAATCAATATCTTCTTCTATACGGACACATCTACTAGCCTCTCTTTCTCTCTCTCATACTTTTTCGTATTTCGTCGCCGAGCAATAGAGGCGCGTCGCGCGCCGATAATAAACGTCAATTTCGCTCAATCCTCCCGCTTAATTGGCATCGATTGCTTCGAACGTTGCGTCCACGAGAGAGAGAAAGAGACACAATATAATACGCGTCAGCCTCGATGCTTCATCGAACACTCGATATCTTTCCTAAAAATTAATCGCCTCTGCGACGAGAAGTTCGATGTATGTGTAAGTGTGTGTAGCTCGAAGTTTTGGGGGTGCGCCGCGTGAAGTATGGGAGCGGACTGTCGTAATTAATAAACGTCAAAATGTATAGGACGAGGAGGAATGTGGGAGGATAAAGATGGCTCATTAGACATCTGTTGGCCGTGTGTGAAGGAGTGATGGACTATGGGTGTGGTGCCGGTGGATCTGTCCTTTTAGGAAACTTGAATGGGAACTGATGAAACTTGATATGAGAAGTAAGTATTTCGTTGAAATATTCGAATGTTTGGCGTGTATCATTATTGGGTTGAACATTAAAAGCGCTATTATAATGAAAATTACGTTATTCATAAGATTGATTTAATAAATTTTTATATCTGCAAAGAACGAGTTTCTTTGTATTTAAGAATATTAATTAATAGTTAAGAATTGTAATTTAATATAAATAAATACCTACACGGAGAAAAATTTATATGTAAACTTTACTTTTTTTATAAGATAATTTACTATTTTTATTGTGGCGCTGGGATACACGCGACATGGGGGATTTGTACTGTATTAAATTGCAATTTTACTTTTTAAATATTAATTTTTCTTAGTTTTATAGCAAATTTTACTATTTGAAATAGTACTTTTTATTATTTTTGCAGCAATCAGAAAAAGTACTATTTCAAATAGTAAAATTTGCTACAAAAATGATGAAAATTAATATTTAAAAAGTAAAATTTACTAATAAAATCTTAAAATTACTATTTAAAACAGTAAAAATTCCCCATGTCGAGTGTGTCCCAGCGCTACTATAAAAGTAATAAATTTTCTTATAAAAAAAGTAAAGTTTACAGATAAATTTCTCTCCGTGTACGTATTCGTAATCTTCAAAATTTAGTTGCCAGATTGCTTGGGTACAAAGAAAAATTTCCTTTTCACCTTAATTAAGAAAACAACTTGTCCTTTCACCAAAGAAAGAAGTAATTAAAATCAACTTATCAAGCACGACAACCTCCAATTTATCCAAATATACTCGGGCGCGCAAATAACAGGCAATCAATCACACAACCGAACACGCATCGATTCTCTCCCTCTTGCATTCTCCGAATCCAAAATCAACCTTTACTCGTCCATTATCCGACTCCCTCGACGAGACGACAATACCCCACCTCCTCCCTCGTAATTTCATCCGTCCAGCCATAAAGGATTCGACGCGCTCGATGCTTCGATGCACAGAGAGAGAGAGAGAGAGAGGGAAAGAACGCGCCTCGACTTTTCCCTTCGGTAACCGAGAGCTACGCGAGCAATCGAAGAAGACACAGGACGCGGCACAAAAAGACTACTATATACTACTACTACGCGACTCCTCCTAGCCTTGGAAGTTTTTAGGGACAACAACAACAACGACGACGAGGATAGTCGTTGCATTGTTTGCTTAAGAGAGAGAGAGAGACGCCACTGCTGCGCTTCCGGATGAATTACAGCCTTTATGGTCAGGGATTACTCGGTCTCTTGGTGAAGCAGGCAGCACACGACACGCTGCATTTACATTTCCCAACAACAGGAGAAAAACAGAGCGAGTCCTCTCTAGTGTATAATAACCCAGACGCGACGTAGTCTCTCGCCTGTCTCGTGTATTTTACAAGGCAGAGGGAAGAAGGAGTAGGATTCCCGGCGCTTATGAAATTGAATTCCCGTGGAGTTTGAAATGCGCGCGTGAGAGAGGGAGCGAGCCAGTTTCTTAATAATTGAGGCACGAGAGACCCACGCGCGAGTGAGTGAGCCTAAGCTTAGGATCGATTCATCCTGGTGAGCGAGACTCAAAGGGTCTATGGAGCGCCACGGTTATAGTCGGCTGCTATGGGGTAATTCGATGAGGACTCATGAATGGCTAAACGACGCAGGCTCGTAGCCGTTGGCGGTGGTGCTGGTGGTGTTCGTTGTGGTGGTATATATATATATACACGGGAAAAGCGATACACACCCGAAATTATTCAATTTCAATGTCGCGCGAAACGATAAATTACGGTCATTCTCGAGCTTACACACGTGAACGTTTGTATAAGAAAAAGAGAAGAAGAAGAAGAAGGCCCTGCATAATTCGGAGGGTCCTTAATCTAAGCACAAAAGCTTCTATATATATATGGTATAGACACTTTCCGAAATGAAAGTTTCAATACTCTGCTGTATAGCATTCGGATGTTAATCGCTGCGACTCATAAATAAACACGAAAATCGTCCCTCTTATTCTTCTTCTTCTACTCTTCTTCTATTTATTTATCATTCCCTCGTGAGCGCGTCGCTCGACGCTCCCGTCAATGTTAATTCCTCCGCGCACACCGCTAATTTCGTATTCGACTGGGCGGTATAGTACAGCCGCTGCTGCCGCCTACTACTACTCCTCTCTCTCTCTCTCTCTTTCTCTCTCCACTCGGGTGAAATTAAACTCGTGGCCCTTTCCCAGAATCCCAGGCATTCCCGACGCGCACGTGACGGGCCGACGGACCGGAAGCGGCGGTGCAAGAGAGGAGGAGAAAGAGAGAGAGAGAGAGAGAGAAAAAAAGGAGTAGTACACACATACACATATACATACGTACATATCATGTATATATATACGAGCAAACGCGCGTCTGTCTTTTATTCCGTAACGCGCATGCAGTGGTTTTCGTCCCAAATATATGTATATATATATATATATACACACACACACACATATATGCGTGTATATACATCTACTATACCCATGGGGATAAATAAATAGAGAGAACGTGCGCAAGAGTTCTCTAACGAAATGTTTGTGTCGTGGCGATGGCGTACACGGCGCGAATGAAGAGATTTATCAGACGCACACGGGGGGATATTGATTTTCAACGCGGGTAAATATTCAAATGTTTATCGGGCGCACGCGTGTCGCTCGGGTTATTGTTTGCGATAGCGCTCGAGTGCAGGATATTCGATTTTTGCGAGAGAGAACGAGTGTTTTTTAAAATCCAGGGGAGGATAGAGAGAGAGAGAGAGAGAGACGCGCGAGCCAAAAGCCTCGGGCGTGATTTTCTTGACAAATTTCCAATAAAGGAGAGGGCGATGCACGCGCGTGAAAGTTGTGGAAGTAAACGGTTAATCAATGTGTATTGTTTCGAAAAATAGGGGAAAAACACGACGGCGTGAGAGAGAGAGAGAGAGAGGTGAGCTTTTTGGGCGAACGTGTGTGTATGTGTTGATGTTTTAGTGTGTGAAATAATTGATTTTGTTGTGTATACGTGTTTGTATATATAAAAGTAAATGGTTGCAAATTGAACCAAAAAAGAAAAATAACGAAACCGTGTACAAGCACTTTATTTTTCTTTTATTTTTAAAGTATAAGTATATATACTTATAAATAAATAAAAATAAATAAAATAAATATACACACACAGCGACGTTTTCGTATATACATCTAAAATGTCTCTGAATCGTCAGCAATTTACCCTGGTTAAAATTAACTCGTGCGATCCCCTCTGGCACTTTGCAACTTTGTTCATAAAATTAATAAATAACACGCGGCGTGCGCGCGTGCGCGAGAAACTCGTCCCCGCGGAGTAAAGCCGTCGTGTTCTACAATTACTCTCGCTCTCTCTCTCTCTCCCTCTCTCTACCAAACGAAAATTTAATAAACCATCAACATAAATTTTGCTACCTAACCTTCCATCTCACTCACACCGATCGTCGTCGTAGTCACGCGAAGGTGCGCGTACTCATCGGCGCGTATAAAGTAGCAGATGGTGACATTTTGCACTGGCGGATAGAGAAAAGGGTACAACGGCGGAAACTCCAGCGTTCACGTGTATGTGCAGCGGCTGCTGCTGCTTCGTATAAATTGGATAATTATGCTAAGTGGGTTTAGGGTGTGGGTGAGGCGTATGACGCATATATGCGCGCAGTGAGTTGTTGTGATTTCGAGAAATATAATTGATGGGAAGAAAGAGAGAGATAGAGACAGGCGATGGTTTGGGATAAGTGACGATGTGTGTTGGTATACGTGGAGGAATGCGCGTGGGTGGGAGATGGACGGTGATTTCTTTTTAGAGTATAGTGATGGGTTTAAAGTGTTGGTTATAGTTGATGTAGAAGTGACGATGTAGCTGTTAGGATTTTTAAACAAGTATTTGTTATATTCAGGTTTTATACATATTTCTTTGTTTATGGAAGGGCAGGTTTCAAGGGTAAACTTAGTAAATTTGGAAATGTAAAACCTAATATTTTTAACCATGAATAAAGTAAAATAGCAGTCTTGCAAAACGAACGCGATCAAATACAAAACCTTGCTATAGACCTCAAAAAAAGAAAAAAAATGCGGTCGCGTCATTTTCCATGAATGTACAACGACCCTAAAAAGTCCCTCATTCTCTCTTGATTGAAAACGGCCGGAAGAATCAGGGGGAAAAAAGGGTCGCGCGCGCTTATACCATTGCCAATCCCTCTGAATATGAAAGTTTTCTGCTTATACCGCGCGAATTGATTCCTCGTCTACCTCCATCTCCTTTTCCTCTCTCTCTCTCTATTATCAAGTATACCTCACCTCATCAATAGGCTTTATGCGACCCGGTCAAAAGCGCAATAATACACGAACGAGTGAGCGAGCTTTTTTTTTTTGCAAGAGTCGTCAGGTTCACTGGGCGTAACGACATAATACTGCAGCTGGCGGTAGTATGCACGTACTGGTGTATATATACACCCATCGCACAAGCGTCGTCGTACTGCACGCACTTGACGAGGGAGGGAGGAAAAGAAAAAGGAACGTGGTGACGAGAACGAACCTCCGGTTCCCCTTCGCGACAGCAGCCGATACGCACACATACATATACGTGGGAGAGAGAGTATCGAGCGAGAGTGGTGAGGTGGCAGGATGTTTGAGATTCTTTGTTTTTTTTTGTTAAGGAAAAAGAGAGAGATTGAAGGATTTTATTAGTGTATTGGAAGTGTATCGGAGGTATAGTTAGAGAATGACTGATGAGTTGTTAAGTTGTAAGTGCGGTAAGCGCGGGTGTTAATTGCCACGTCATTTTTTGTCGCATAATGCTGCCTTTTAAGAGCGTGCTGTGAATTCTAGGATTATAATAATAATAATAAGTTATCGACGTTGTCTCGATGAGTAAGATTACGAATTTAGCTCGTACAAGTGGGATACAGTAAAAACTTACTGTAAGCGCAGCGTAGAAATTGGGTTAAGAAAACTCACTCGATCTACGAATAATGCATGAAGAAAACAAGCTTTTGCAAGAAGACGAGAGCGCGTGCACGCTTGTAGGTGTATAAGAGGCTTCGGAAGGCAAACAATGTAGCATAATAGATGACTGCGTTAACGATGAGAGACGATTATTTTAGATTTTTTCTTCAGTCAATTAAATCAAAATTTGTGATCGAGAAAGAGAAAGAAATATATAGGATAACTAGGACACTTAGGTTATCGTACACGTACGAGCATATTCATGTGATGCGTACGAGATTGTTGTTCTTTAGGAAAGCCGCTTACTTATACTCGTGAAAAAAAAACATGATCCCTTTTTTTCAAATGTATAACCAAGGCGAGCGAGCTTTCTGATTCAGCGAATCAGTGTAATAATGATGTATAGTAGTAGTCGGTAGTAAAGAAAAAAAAAAGTAGCGCGAGTGGAAGTAACAATCGAGCTTTCGCGTGACGCGACGATGCGATCTTTTCTCTTTTTTTTCAATTCATCGTTGCATAAAGCCTGCGCACACAGCCGCACTCGACATGCGAGTCTGTATTTATCGTATAACAAGATAACAAGGTGAATCGGCGAAAAATACTATACAATACTTCCAGTATACAATGAAGCATCTAAAAAAAAAATCAGAAACCAAATGTTTCTCAATATCAACGCTTATATAGCGATCGTCGAACAAAAGTTTCCTCGTATAACCGTGAACCCGAAAAATTCTCGAATATATATAACAATCGTAAATACACGCGTGCATACCTATAGGCATATATATATATACGACAAATACTCCAGAGCTTGCGCTTCATATTTGCACTAGCACGAATCCATATCGCGTAGGATCTCAAGCGGAAAGAGCTCCTGCTGCTAAATCCTCTGCAGTACATATATATATGTGTGTGTGTACAAAGAGAGAGAGAGAGAGAGAGAGAGAGAGAAGCAGGAGTCATTCAACACCTACGGAATCAATGTCGCGCGTACGTCTTTTCCCGTATATTTACTCTCACCCCGACACGTATAAGCTATTCATTCGTATATATACACGTTGTGATCTTTGCTATACAGTATACGAAAGAAGAAGGGGAGTTTTATGTTCGCTATGATAGGCTTTTGTTTGGCGAAGTGTTTTTAGTAATTGTGGATCAGGGATAATGTATGGAGATGCTATGATGTGTATGTAAGTAAGCGTTAAGTGTCACAGTGGTTGCAAGTAATCGTTGAGAACAGCTACGTTTTTCCAAGTTTGGTTAACGCTGCGATTGGTAATGTATATATAATGTACGAGACGATTGGGTAATGCCGTAGTCTCACGCGGTAATTTCATCCGTTAGGGATATATAAATGCACCTTTTAAACTTCTTATATAGCAACAAGTCGAGGTATCGTTAAAACCCTCGCAACAACGCCGATACCGTGACCTTAAAAGCATTCAATTAGCATGCACTCTACAAGACAAACACATTACAGTCTCCTCCTCCTTCTTCTCTTTCTTCTCTCACGACGGTACAAAAGCAAAATCAACGTTCTCTCTCACTCTCTTTTGCTACATATATATACTTATCACGAGCCACGACTAAAAACCTAATCTGCCTAAACGAAGCCGATATATACAGAGTATCCGCAAGACACTACAGCTGACTCATGAATAATGGTAATCGAACGAAAATTACAACCCACGTTCGCTCTCAAGAACACATATCGAGGCAACAACTATACAGTACCACCGTCTTTGCACCCTCCCACCGAAAAATGTAAACAACTTGTTGCTGCTGCTGTTACTACTACTACTACTACTACCGCAGAAGAAAGAACACATATAGTGTAGTTATAGATGGGCGAATCGATACGCGAATGTAACGGAATCCACCGACGTTGTCTTCTGTCTCGTGACGAAAGGCGAGCGAGCAACGCGTGCCATTCCAATTTCCAGTGACTTACGTAAGTACCGGCTGCTGATGCTTCTGCTGCTATGGTTCATACTCTTCTAAGCTAGTTCTGAGAGCCGTCGATTGTGTCGGTCGTTACACCCGTCGTGATGTGTGTGTATGTGTATGTCGACTTGACTGATGCGGAAGCGGATAAGAATGAGAGAGACTAGTTCGTATGGAAATGTGCGCAGCTGTGGTTGTGATTTGGAACGGTGATGAGTCTTGATGCGTATTAAATTTTTATTAAATTAACATCAAAGTGTACTGCTGAGTGAGTTAGCGTGTATATAGAGTGCGAGGTTTGAAAGAGAAAGATTGAGGAAATAACTTTGACCGAGGCGTGTTAAATATTTTTTTATCAAAGCAACAACAGCAGTAGCAGCATGTGTAATGAAGTGGATTTGAAATGATATAGACAGATTTGTACAATCAAAGTGTCAGATTTTGATTTAATAAATTTTTATTAACTCTGACGAATATTTCGTGAAAATTTGTGTAATACTGGTAATTTACCAACGAAAAAAGTTAAACTGTTTTTTTTTTTAGAAACTTTACCGTCTTTAACAAGTGTATATGAAAGAAACTTTTTCACTTCTGATGCGTGCGCGTGCGCGTATACAAATTTTTTAATAAAAATTTTCGACGATTCATCGCAGTTCAGGAATTTGTAAAGAATTTTTTCATATATATTCACGAAATAAATTGCACCCGACACTTTCCTCATAATTAATTTAATTTAATTTACGATTTTAATGAAAGAGATGAACGTATTTTGTATTTAAAATGAAGCAACGAAAAGTTTTACGTTTAATGAAAGTTATATATATATATATATATATATATATATATATATATTTGAAAAATAATTTTTACGTATAATCATCGTAAAACTCGGAATAATAATGATAATAAATTAATATTTTATTTAAAATTTTTTCCTGTAATCGTTCCAAACCGCGTTACGACAACATTCTGACATATAAATTTCCAACAAATCAAAACTCAATTACAACAACGTCTCCCAACCTTTATCCTCAAAAAAAAAAAAAAAAAAAAAAAAAAAAGAAACTTATCACGACACCGTGATAATCCCCCTTCACAAACCACACTCTCATCTCTTATATACCAAGCAACACACAACGACGACACATCAGGCATGAAGACTCGCGTACGCATCGCATACGAATGCATGCATCCTCAGCTCTGGGTGACGACGACGACGACGACGATGTTTATTAATAGCGTTGCATCACGCGCGTTCTTCTCTCTCGACGACTCGACCCGTGCTTGCATGCTTTTATAGTATGCGCGTGTGCACTACTACTACTACTACTATACATATTCTCTCTCGCTCTCAAGAGCTTTTTCGTGGATTAGTCAGGGGAGTTGTTTAGTCACTGGTCTTTCCGCGTTGCTCTCGCAGAGCCATGGAAGGGGTTGTTGTTTGCTCGTGGACAATTAGTCGCAACGATTAACGCTAAAAGGCGCTTTAAAGCCCGGGACGATGGCATTTGCAAGAGGTAGAAGCGAGAGAGAGAGAGAGAGAGAGAGAGAGAGAAAGGGTATTGTTCTGTCTTGACTGGTGTTGGGAAGAGGTAACGGAATTTCTTTTTTTTCGATGTACGTCGTTGTATATATACGCACGAGACGTATACACGCGCTAATCAGATTGGGAATTCGTTCGTGTATACATAGGTATATAGAACGGTTGGGAAGGGGAGTATAGACGGCATCAGCCCTTTTTTCAGCGGGTATTTGAAAGATGTAGGGACCGTAGTCGTAAAATGTATCGTAAAACTGACTGAAAGAGCTGTTCTATTTTGTTTTCTTCGGCAGTTAGTGTCGATGTTGAGAGGGAAATAGATGGGGGAAGCTGTTGAAGACCTCATTTTTACCTAATTAAAAAATCGTTGAAAGGATAGAATCGAGTGGAGTCGTAAAGGTGTCTGGATATATGTCGTTGAGAGTTTTATTAGATCGTATTGATGTTTATCGTTACGTAAACCACAATGTTATAAATTATGTAAAAATCGTCGTTCTTATTACATTCCACTAATTCAAATATAATGTATTTTAGGATTGCATTATTATTATCGTACATCGAGTTATTCGATAGCAGGGCAGCAAATGAAATTATAATTGTAATTGAAATTGGAGCAACCAAGAGAGACAATGCATAGTAACTAAATATTCGTCGGGATTTGCACATTCTAATTTAGATAACTCAACGAAGAAATACATTTTATATCTAATCATTATATACGTAACAAGCAACAATCTTTTTTCAAACAACATAATCATCTTTACGGTTTTATATACATACGATCCGTCAAGAATTTTTCAACGCCGACAGAAACGTACAAGTCGTTAAAGCCACGAAACTGACGTTATGAAATATATATATTCCGATGCAGAATATGTGTCGCCTGCCTCGCGCGCTCAGTATAACATCCTTTTCTGCTTTTGCAGCTGAAATTCTGTCGACGTAGTGAAAGTTGATGATAAAAAAAAAAAAAAAAAAAGAAGAAGACTGACGAACGCCCGAACGTCGTCTCGTCTCTCTACTCTTTTGCCTGAAAATATATACCCAGGCTCTCCTATTCCAGATTTTAATACCCAGCAACTACTACACGTTTCACCACTTTTTACATATCTATACTAATAGACCAAATTTAACCTAACATAGATTCCCCACTTCTCAATAAAAAAAAAAACCATCCACTACTTTCTTTTCACGCTTCCTAGTCCGTACCGCGATCCTTGAACCGTAGCATGGTATATATAGTGTAACTATACCGTTCAGTCCTTGAAAAATGCCCCCGGCTCTCAACTATACTACTACACCGTTACGTTATACGCGTACAGTTGAAATTGAGCGGTATTTCCCTCTCTCTCTTACTTCTGCGAATGTCTACACTTTAACCATAGTACAGAGTTGAACACGGCTTGTCAATGCCCTCCCGAATCCCACGATCAATCGCCGCCACAGCGCGTATACCGGTGAATCTTATAGATAGACAGACAGACACACTCACCGATTGCTCGATCCTCAGCGGCGTGTCCGCTCTCCTGTATGTATATGTGTATGTGTGTGTGTCTATATCCTTCTACTCCACTCTACACCTCGACAACAGCACTGTGTACAAGACACACCAGGATAGTATAGTGCAGCAGCAGCAGCTCTCTCTCCTCTCTTTCTCTATCCACTGAACTTGTAACCCGCACCGCGACGACACAGTCACAGTACGCTTGCACACTACTATATCTCTCTCTTCCTCCACGCGAGTAGTATAGCGTCCCTATTAGACTCGCCGGTAAACCTCGACGTGTGTTCCTTTTTCCTTCACTATGTATATATATATATATCCTTATGCCGGTGTTTACGTGCACACCTGTACAGTATCTCTCTCTCTCTCCCCCTCTCTGTGACGCTACTCTGTGTTACACTTGGATGTTAAGAAAAAGGAGGAGGAGGAAGAAGTAATAGCAACGCTATATCACACATATATACACCAGAGAAAAAGACACGATACACAGAAGAGCGACTCGTCACGGGACGAGCTGCACGAACTGGGCGCGTACGCGGCTCGCACTGACTGCCTGCCGTATAGCTGCCGCTGCTGCTGCTGCTGCCGCCGCCACCGCCTCCCCCGACCAACATGATAGAGGTGGTGGGGGAAACATGGCGCCCAGCAGCGTTCCCCTGCTGTATAGCGTGAGCGAGGCAGCGGCAGCAGCGGCTCTTGCTGAGGCTCTCGCGTATATATATATAAAATAAATATACGAGCGAAAGAGATAGAGAGAGAGAGAGAGAGAGAGAGAGGAGAATGTCGTCTTTGGGAGGAAGAAAGAGAGAGAGAGCGAGAGGAGTTTTGTTTCGCCCCCGCGCTATATAGAGAGTTGGCGAAAGAGTGTGAATTTCTTTTTTCTTCTTTATGTATATGGTGTATGGGGATGGAGGTGTAATCGGGTGGTGATAGTATGTATATAGATGGTTTTTTTTGCGAAGTGATAAGGGAAAGTTGGGATGTGTGCGCATAGGTGCAATTTGTAAGGGTGTTTCGATGATTGGGTTTGAAAACTATAGAGCTAAAGAGGATATTCCGGTGCTATGAAAGGAGAAGTTTTGCTGCTGTATATATAGATAAATATGCAGAGAACTTGAAAAGTGAGACTAATATATGATAATGTAATTTTTTGGCTTTTGTACGAGATTTAATATGTTATACGAATAAGGTATGCAGTAAATTTTATCACCAAGTTTCGTGGATAAAAATTGTTTTTATATTGACTTTTGAAAAGCTTTGTCGTATGTTTATTTATTTAAACAGCAAATAAATATGTATAAATATGTTATTCAATATAATACTGTAATACGTTTTCCTATAAAAGACTAAATTTCTTTTTTTTTTTATTGTAGACAGATAGAATTTTTTCAGAAAAATTATCGTGAAATCCGCTGTAAAAAATACGGTATAGACTGTATCCGCGAGCCATGTGGTCGTTCTGGTGCTTTTTGCTATGGTATGTAGGAAAATTTTCCCGTATTGTCATAGTAAAAATTTCAGGTTTTATGAAAATGCATGTAATTAAGGGGCTATGAAACGAATTTTCACAATTTAATTGGTAATTCATTTTCAAAATTTCGATCTTCAGGGTTTTTGGTAGATAATAAATATTTCCAAAATGTTTTTTTGAGGATTTCATTAGTATCTTTTATAAGATTATTACGAAAAATCAGCATATTTAATATTTGAACAAGATCCCTGCCTTACCGATGCCACTTTTTAATTTAATTAAATCGTTTTGAATTTTCGTTTTAAAATATGAAAATCATTATGGTGTTCGTTTACATAATAAATATTGTCAAAGTTTTTTTGGGCAATTACATTAGTATTATCCATAAGATTATTATAGTGAAAAATTATTTCACCTCCCCTTAATTACTTTTTATTACTAAGTATATAATATTCGCAATATTATTGGAAATGTCATTTCCTAAACAATATTTTATTTCAAGTTTTGCTGACTAAGTTTTAAAAACTGTCATAAAAATTAATCTATTGAGAATCTAATTATTGATGTTGATGTTATATACCATCTCCGTCCACGACAACCGACTTTCCCATTAATTCATTACGACAAAATTTATAAGGAAGATAAGAAAAATGGCTATGACAATCTTATAAAAATTTACTATATATATCACTAAAATTTTTATTAAACATGCATTAAATTTATCAAAAGACAGCAGTGACAATTATAGAGAATAAATGTCACAGAAAAGTATTTGATAAATTCTACAACTCTCGTTATTTTGCACGATTAAAATTATTAAAACTTCTAATTTGCACATAAAAATATCATCTGATTAGCTCATCTAATAAGCATATTTCATCACTATATGGAAGGATAAGTGACATTGATCTGCTTATCGTTTTTGCAGCATTTAATGAGTCACTCTACACGAGCGTGAAAGATCATTATGCTTTTCATTTGATTATTATATAAAAGTAGTAGTTCCCATAATGCGCGTTAACTTAATACAGCTCACTAAAGGCAGCCTGGCGATACACATAATGACAGCGGTGTTTATTATATAACACCAACTTTACTGCTCGAATCGATGAACACACATATATTTTTCATTTTTTATTCAATCGAAAATTAAGGGGTGCGATAATTCGCTACCATACGACGTGTTATATATTTCAGCACCTGTTGTTTGAAAAACTCGTTTTACAGAAGCTATCGACCGCGTCCAACCCTCAATTACAATGAATAATAATCGTTTGGCAGAATCACTCAATTACGAAGTCCCGCGCTACTTATTATTACTATAAAAATTATAGTACGCCCTCGCACGTCATGTACTCCCTTCCACTTTCATCGACTGTTTTTTTATTTTTTTTCATCACTGATCAATCATTCCTTCGTTGACGAGCTGCGATCAATTCCCCAAGCTAATTACCACACCAATGTTTATATTTTTTACTATATATACATATATATTTATACTCGCATAAATAATCACGAACCAACTACTGTTGCCTTCCCCTGACACACACACTCTATAACACTCATGCTTACCGGTAAAAGAAAAATAAATATACAGCTCCCACGTGAAAGCTCGCTCACTCGCGTTGCAGGAAATATCGAGGGAAATTCACGTTAAAATCGGATTATCGATCGCTCGGTTCTGTGTCCGGCGACACTGCTGCGACTTACGTGCTCTCATCGTCGTCTCCCATCATTACCGTTATCGTTTGATTATCGTACCACGATTCATTAAGCAACATTACAATATAAATACATTTTATATATATACACGTAAAAGGCTGCTGTGGGATCAATGTACGCACAATGTGTATGCGTGCGTATATGAGTGGGTTTCGAAAGAGTTTATATATATATATATTGGAAGTGGAAATGAACTCTGACGAGAGAAAGGAAAGGTAAATACAAAGGTTGTACATAGTGGTGTTACGGGAAGACAGAGAACGCGTGTGCGGAGGTATACGAATCGGATATTGCAGTATACCACAGATATAGTAGTAATATCCGCGTAGTAATATTCTTGCGCGAGATGGAATCACGATGAGTTGCAGTTAAAAAGTAGCTTGTTGAGTTGATCGTCGAGCAAATATAAGCTTTTATAATATAATTGTATACATATAGACGAACGACAAACGTTCGTGGTATACGGACAAAATATCTATTGTTTGCAATTCATCACTATACGCACGCACACATACACACTGAAATTGTAGAATTACGGTGCATCGAGATTAAAATTCTCTAACAATCATCCATCCATCCGACATTCAATTGGAATTTCAACCCGTATATATAAAACCTTCTCGCAAGTTTCAAAACTTTCGAGCAGCCAAATTCCACTTATCAACTATGAAGTTAATTGCTGCCACTCAAACAGAAGAAACTTTCCAATGCTCGTTCTATACACATACCCATTATTTTCCTCTATACACACACACATATTACACGAATATATTCGCCCCGGTGTACAAAAGCTCTCAGCCTAATCCATAACATTATAAAATCCCTTAATATATTTCAAGGCGACTGGTACAATAGCAATCAACAAAAACCATCGGGCGAACACGTGGACATGCATAAAGGCTTACGCGTTATGATAACATGCCGTAATACTCACATTTACACAAACGCAGTCGTTAGTTCATTTCAGTAAGGACGAACTTTACGCGCATGCCTCCGGCTGTTGTTTTCACGTTAAACGCGCAACTCTCTCTCTCTCTCTCTCACTCTGTTTTTCCGTAGCTTTTCCGTAATGATTTCCGAGAAGAAGAAAGCGTTGGCGCGTTGAATCAATAAAGTGGCTGTTAGGCAAATGCGCAAGAGAGAAGCGCGCAGCGTCTCGGAATAGTTGAATTAGCGCGAGAGGCGAGGTGAGCCAAGTGAACGTGGGGATGAATCGATCTGGTTTAGTAATATGATTTGCAAGATCCCCTACCTTAGTAGAAGTAGGAGATTGGTGTGCCTGTAGGATCTCGAGATGCAAGAGCGTGAAGAAGAAAGTCGAATTGTACGTACCTGGAACAAAAGGAGAGAAAAAAATTCTTTTTTATATTGAATGTCAAAATGTCGTTAATCGAAAGGAGATACGAGCGAATTTACTATTCAAACGCGTTTGAAATTGACATGTGAAATTACAGGACGTATCCTGTTTCATTCTAGTCTTTTTTTGCATTGAATATATATACATGTATGACCAGAATCTGATTAATTTGTATATTGAATATTTTATCAGAAAACTGTGACAGTAGTCGAAATGTTATTTTCAAAGTTTGAGAGTGAGAGACGCGTGAGCCAGGAAAAGGATCTTCTCGACGAAGATACATGTTTTCGTCGGAATTCAGAGCCCAAATCCCTCGGGGCAGAGGAAGAAGCGCGCGGGTATCTTAGTCCAGAGCCAAGAGTTTCTTGTTTGTACGTCACACAAGGATGGCCTGTGCCTTGCCTTCCTCATCTTAAAACATGGTTGGCAACTAAAAGGACATATTTGGAGAAGCAGTATTCGGTTCGTTTTTTTTTCTTTCTTTTCTTTTTGAAAAAGGAAGCCCGTTATGTCATACTTGGTATATGTTAACATGTGTATTGGATGCGAGGACGGATGTACAGGATGTTTGCTAAAGAATTAAATCGGACATTAAATTTTTTAAGTGGATAATATGAAAAAGGCTTCTTGAATTCTTTAGGTATACAATTTTTTAAAATGATAAGGTGATTGCGTAATAATATAAAAGTCAGAGTCTTTTAAATTAGTTTATTTGATTAAAATTAGCACCTTTTATATCAAATTGTATTCTGTGATTAGTAAAGAATGCACAGTTTTTTATAATACATTGCAGCTCAAACAAATGTAAATAAATGGAACATTGAATCGAAGACGCGCGTGATTCAATTTCAAAAGCCTTTACGCTCTTCACGCAACATCGCTTCGTTGCTGTATTTTTACGAATTCGATTTTGCATCCAGCATCCAGCCTTGTAAATACACACGCGAGTATAAAGTCTCTGTGCCACTGGCGCTATATTCGTCGAGTGTCGTTCTTGTTTGAAGCATCGAGAAAAATAACTTTTCGAAAATGTATAAAAATATTGAAAAAATTTTTATTCCGGAATTCCCTCGCCGATCAGCATGGAACGTTTGATATTGCAAATTCCATTTTCAAGAGAATAAATCGCTATTATAATGCTTCCGGTAAGCATTTTTTTTCCGTAATACCGATGAACAGTTCAGTTGCTATGCAGAGAGATAAACGTTTAATCTTAAAGTATAATAAAGAAAAATGTGAATCACTTTAATAGTGAGATAATCGAGTGACTAAAACATTGATTCAGTAGAAACAACACTATCTCAGCGCACGAGTATTATAAACTTTGATCACATACTTGCTTACTAAATCAACTAAATATAACTTAATATCCTAGCTCTCCTAAAATTCCCCCCCTGTAAGTGCACACAGAGAAGCGTACAAACGAAATCAGACGCATCAATCGCGAGAAAAAGAGAGAGAAAGACACACGCACTCTATACGGCCCTGGCTTTTCTTCCTATAACACACCGTCGCGCAGCCAACGCACTCACATCCACGATGCTCACTCCCCCAACAACGACACACACACACACGTGGACCGCGCCAGACGAGGATAGTGCGAGGGAAGGGGGTATTATACACAGGAAAGCCTGGCTGCGCTCTCTCTTTCTCACTCTCTCGAGGGGGGACATAAGAAGCAGGGAACGAGAGAGCCCCAGAGAACACATCAGCGGCTCGTTCTCTCTCTTTCTCTCCCGACGTATATGTAAGAGAGAGAGAGAGAAAACGGGAAAGAGAGCTATAGCAAACGAGCGCCCCCGCGACATTGAGACTCGTCAGCTGAGCGTCCCATGCGCGAGGTCGTTTCCTCGTCGTGTGTGTGTATGTGCTGTGGATTCGGATTTCTACTGATGTTCGCGTGTGTGTGTGTATATGTGTGAGGTAGGGTATAGAAATTTCTGCAGTTGCGAGAGTAGCGTGGGGCTTCGGCAGTGATCGCTTTTTTTTATAGAGGGACCAAGTGGGATGGTCTTTTGGGATTGTATCGATTGTAGGGGTTTTCGCAAAAAAAAATAGGAAGGGTGCTTTTGGAATTCAGTTTGATGGAAAAAAGGCTAGCGGGTGGAGGTTTGGAATGATTTTGCAGGATTGGCTGAGTGGTGTTCAGTTACGGATGAAGGGCAATTTGAGAATTAAAGAATTGCAAGTTTGGTTCTCTGATGATTTGAAAGGATGAGATATTTCATTGAAATGAAGAGAAAATGTATGCAACACTTGTAATTTTTTTTTTTCTTTAGGATTTGATACAATTTGATAGTATAGCCTTTGAGTGGAAGTATAAAGATACATGAGATTATAAAAAAGCAAATTTAAAATTTGCATCTTACGTAATTATGTTTGCATTTTAAGAACTATGAATATTCACTGTTTTATATTAATACTACGGAAATAGTTCTAATGAATATTAAAGATTCGATAAAAAAAAGCATATTAAATGAGTGCTCTACAAAAAGAAGTAAATTAATGATCATGTTGCAATTCTTTATTATTTCTACTTCAACTTGTTTTCAGACCTTTATAACTTCATGAACAATTCAAAAGTAATTTAAATACCCAATCTGTACAACAGAAAATTCATGTGATTCCAAAAACAGCTTTAAAGCTAAACTGCGAACTAAAACCGAACAAATACGCGCTCATGTGCATGTACACAGCAGATTCGATTTCGCGAGTTCCTCTTTCTCTTTCGCGCTTATCTGGTGCGGGCGGACGAACGAGAGATGCAAATTTACGGCTTTGTTGTGACTCATCTTTTGCGAGGGAGAAAGAGAAAGAAAGAAAGAGAAAAGCAACGAGCAGGACTGCGACGTGGGAATTGACCCCTGAGAAAGAGGAGGAAGACAGCAGTGATGTGGGATTGGGTACGGACAGGAATTGATTCGCTGGAATTGAGCTAATATGCGCTACAGTTTGGGGTGATAGAGGATATCGTGTTCCTTTTTTTCGTGTAATTTGGAAAAGATGAAGGTTGGAAATAATGAAGAAATGTGGAGTTTACTTTTGGTGTTTTAATTAAATGCTTTCCAGTAATTCTTATATCGGCGATGCTATGCGTCATTGAAATAAAACTTTAGGCATACACGTATATCTCGGAGAACAAAGACCACACGCAATCAGGTACAGATCTTCACCGACAATAAGTGAATTTCGAATAACTATCGGATAGTTTTACATTGCGTCGAAGCGTACACATCCACCCACAGAGCGTTTCTTTTGTTCCCCCATTGTGTAAGCCTTTGATAAAAAAGACCAACACCAGCTGCAACGACGCAGACTTCCACCATCCACCGTGACATGCTCTTTACTTTTCACGAAAATAAAAGCTTCATTCCCGCGGTTCGCGCACGACAAAAGTCCAACTCCACACCGTGGTAAGTAAACAAACCGGAATCCTTCTATCTTCTCTCACAGACACACAAAAACGCATCATCCCTGGTACAACGCAATCAATCCCCACAAGCTCTCACACGGAAATGGCTTTCCCATTATACGTGCCAGTCACTCTACAGGCTTGGCGTCTACGTCCCCGTACAATGCACTTCTCTCGTACTAAAGAAACTCTTCGATGCAGCGCTACGATAAATCGAACACGGGAGCGCGGGAGGATTGGAATTTTACGAGGACAGCACGCGATTAGTTCGACGAGAGAGAGAGAGAGAGGAGAGAGAGAGAGAGAGTGAGAGAGAGACGATTATATCGGACGATGATCGAGTACGAAGCAAGCAGCAATGTGTGTTCCGTAAAAGGCTCGACAAGCCACGAGAGCGCGTCAATTGGGAAGAGGACGACGGGTCAGAGGTGCAGCACAGCAATGGCAGCAGAGCAGGACGGCAGCAATTTTCTACAAGGTCGCACGCGATGATAGAGTTAGTGAGGGGAGGAGAGAAGAGTAAGGCACAGATGGACAACGGCCTCGAAGTGTCTTGTCGCGCGAGTTCTGTGTCGTCTTCTTTTTTTTGTTTCGGTTGGCGGAGGAGATGAGGTTGTGTATTGGGCAACGGTTGTGGGACAATATGGTGGTTTGGAGTGGCAGAGGATGTGGTGTGTTTGTAGAGATGATTGGAACGGTAGAATTTGAAGTTTACTGTGCACTAGAGAAGTGAAAATGTTTCTATGATGGATTTAAAGAAATTCATTAGATTCAATTGTCATCATCTAGAATCGTACATCCATAAAATCAACGATGCAAAACCTTGCGTCCAATCCACGACCAATTAAATCGAAAACTAGATCAGCCCTTCACTTTCTCATCAGCGTATAAACTTCGCCACTCAAAGATGCCGGAATAACTCACTCACTCACTCCTCTCCTCTCCCCTATGCTCCAGACTGCGATTAATCAATATGCACGCGTCTCAACGCGCTCTCATCTCATCTCTCTCTCTCCCGCCTTCTCCAACGATTGCTTAGGGACTCCCCCACTCGACCCATCGGCGCGTAAAATATAATTTGCCGTCATCGTCGTCGTCGGCGACGTCGTAGCATGCCTCTGTATGTGTTTTACCAAACGCCTGTACTCGCTCCATGCGCGTCGTCCTACATAACCGCTTCGTTAGCCGACGCGGTTAATTGTCGATGATTACAGCCGCGAATTTATCGGATTAACAGCGCAATTTTACCCGTGTAAGTATAGAGAGAGAGTGTGTGTGTAGAGTTCCTCCCGGAATTTTTCATATAATCTCGTGTATAGACGTGCCACGGGCTCCCGGTAATCGCTTTTAATACGAGTAGTAGTAGTCGATTTAATACCCCCGGCGAGCGAAGGAGCAAGCGCTAATCGCTTTTCGATTACATTCTCCTCCTCGTCGTCGTCGTCGTCGTCGTCAACGACGACTACGTCCTTGCGTCTCTCTCTCTCTTTTCCGCGCTGCACTTCCGGAATTTCAGTTCTCTACCAAGAGAGAACGGAGGGATAATCGTCGGGGCTTCGATGGGCACGTATATATATATACTACTACACGTCATGTACACGGGTGGACTTTTGTTCGACCTCTATACAGACTCGGCGATGATTGCGTTTTTTTTTTGATCGGAACAAAAACTAGGTCGAGAACACTGCCACGTACGCTGCTGTGTATTTCAATTACAACGTATGTGTTCGTGTGCACATGAAGTACGATATAAACGCATGCGTATATATGTAAGCGTGCGACGTACCGATTCCCTTCCCACCTCTCGTCGTTCGCAAATTAGTTTGCGTGGAGTGTATAAGTAATATAGTAATTCAGCTCGCGCGGTTACAATGCGGCGATGAGAGTGAGATAGAGAGAGAGGGAGAAGTGAGGGGAAAGGTTCGTTCTCTCCAATGAGTTCATTCGATCGCGTTTATCAAACGATGCAAACGTGTGTATCACGCTCAAAAGCGTAATTTCAATGTAATTAAAATCCACTGTGGATGTATATGCATGTCCGCGGAAATATTCGTTTATAAATACATACACGCGCGAGCAATTCGTTTGCAGTGGCAAAAGCTTCAAAAGCGCCCAATCGACGTTTGTGTGTATGTATATAAACTACTCTAAATCGCTGCAATCAATTCAACCTCGATTCGACGAAATGCAAAGCAAACAGCATAATTTCATTTTTTTTATCTCAGCCACTGCTATACTCTTACAAAGGAATTAAACGCGTACTCGTTAGCTTGCTTGGAATTAGTTCGAGTACTCTATTCGTACAGTGTGTATATCTGTAGAGCAATTAAACGCGAGAAATTTTCCTACAAACTACACTGAGGAAAATTTTCCCCCTTCCTGTTCCATCCATCGAATTACAAGCATCCCCTTTGTCCCTAAGACCCGGAGGCACAGGAAGACAACAGCAGCCTGCGCGTCCGGTAAATCGCGGCTAATAGAAAGCGACCTTCTCTGTGCTGTATACAACACAGCCCCCCGGAAAATCACTTCAAAGCGCAGTGTCGTGTCTCCGTGGGTTTCGTGCGTATGTATATATATACACTTTGCCCAACGTCTTATCCTGTACTTGTATATATACGCAAGCTACGCGAGAGGGTGTATAGTGAACAGAAGGGAATTATATTGCGCGGGACGTTTAACTCGTCGTGTTGCGAGCGAGCGAATTGTGCTGGTACGATGCGCGCGGCATGTCACGTTTAATTATGGGTATATAACGGATGGATCGGTATTGTGTTTTGGTCGTGGAACAGCTGGCGTATGTACTATAGTGAAGCAACGCACGTACGTTGGACACGTGGGGGGTGACTTTCCACTTGTCGTGGTTTGTAAACGCGTTTCGAAGTATTGGAAAAGATGTCAGAATAAATTTCTTCGAATACGAAGAAGACAGTTTTATATGTTTTATTGAAGAGACACTTGATAAAATTACTCGTCATTTCAAATAACACTTGAGAATTACACGCTATAACTTTGCTAATGAATTTGTAGCCGAAGTGTACAGGACCATTAAATTGTCCGTTTCTAGAGAAAAAAAGAGAGAGAAAGAAAACACGTACGAGCGGTAAAACTTTGTAGGTCAGTATAGTACCCCCCTTTGCGCTTAATAAACGACCAAAAAAAAGCGGTAAAACGAGAAAAGAAAGAAAAACAATGCTTTTGGCCGTTTGGAAAGCACGAAAAACGTTTATTTCGTTACGACGGTGCTGCTGTTGTTACTGCTACTGCTGCCCTCGTCGTCTTAAAAGTATCCTTGACGTAATGCGTTGCTTGAGGAATGAAACGCGCGCGAAACAAAGATTTTCGCATGTACGAGGAGATAAATATTTGCTCGAATGAATTTCCGCATTCCACGTGAGTGACCGAAGATACACGTATGCACATGCATATTCATATATATACAGGCGTTATTCACGCAAAACTTTCACTTTTTTCATGTATTTAATTTTTTTTTTTTTCAAAACAACTCTCTTCGACTGACGTTTATTACATCTACGTATAAATAATTTTCTATGTACGATAATGCATTATTTCGTAACGGTGAAAAATTCCTATGTGAAAAAATAACTTTTCGAATTAGTATAGGAAAATCGTGAGGAAAAGAAGAACTAGCGATAAAATATTCTACGACGAACCGTATGATACTGTCGCATCGCTTGGAGTCCATCCGGAATTTTCGCAAGCTTCGCACGACATATAGTATCAACTCTGTCCCACGAAAATAACCTCTCGCCGCTCGTAAACTTTGATAGTGCATTAACATTCGCGCGTGTGCGTTACTAGCAGGCACACATTAGCGCACGCGAAACTTCCTCCTCCACACGACTGCATCGAGTCTTTTCCTTCCAACACGCGAGCTATGCCTAACGTTTATATATACATTCACCTCTTTTCCTTTATACTACATATCGGCTGTATGTATCTTGCATGCAATGACGGTAGGCCTAATTTGCTACAGGACGATTTTATCCGTGTGTCTTAACTGCATCGCGTGGTGTGGATAGCCGTGGTGGTGGATTTTTTAAAAGGGATAACGTGGCAGAGCTTTTAGAAAGCGATACGAACGCGTAGTACCTGCTGATTGTCATTTTTTATGAATGGTAGGGGGAAGGACGTGAAATTTTGATGCTCTAGCGAAGCGAGGATATTGCGTGTCGAGAAGTGGAAGGAACGGACGCGAACAGTAACAGCAGCTCATGGTCGTTGGTTGAATTTTTTTTTTTTTTTTTTTTTTTTTTCATGTTCTTGTAGAAAGAGTGGCCGGTAAAGGGGTTTTTGTTGAGCGGGTAATGGAACGGTAAGTGAATGTATTTTGGGGGAGTTTTTAGAGGATTGGAGCTGGGCAAAGTTTATACATTAATTCAGATTAAACGAAAAAGCTTTTAGAAGAAAAAGTAAATATATATACGCATGTACGTGTGTAGGGTGAAATTGGGAGTGAAAAGTTTTTTATTTGTTTTGTAAGAGAGTTATTTTGGTATCGAAAGTGTATTTCTATAGTAATCGAATCTCAACATCGTCCATGATGAATTAAATTTTAAACTACTTCCTACCTACTACACAAAAACAGCTTTCAAACCAGTGACCCATTCATCGCGAAAATTTTTTCAAAATTTTCCTAAAAATTACATCTTAATTGTAAAACAAAACTCCAGAAACTTTCTCTACGGTAGCCTTAAAAAATTCCACTTCTACCCTCTGGTCTTTGAAAAATTAACCTTCCACAGTCCTTAATGCCTTCTAATTTTGCTTGACCCGCTTTTTTTTCACCTTTGCCACTGCTCTACCACTACCCAACCTACTCGCACTCGCGCTAAAGAAAAAGCTCCTGAACGAGATCCCTCTTACTCTCCCAGCAACACGCGCGATAGAGAGAAATTAGTACACGGCGTTTCCATCGAACGTGACCGGCAACGGAAACGAAATAAATCCCAGCTTCAGAAAGTAAGAGAGAGAGAGAGAGAGAGAGTGAGCGCAGAGTTCGCGTATTACCGTATAGTCGAAGCAAATTTAATTTCTCCCCTCCTCTGTAGCGTTCATTCTTTTCTTCGCGGATTAGTTTGTATAGGTTTCTGAGGTTCTTGATGGGAAACTTTTTCGTTGGTGTTAGGGGAAGCAATGGTAAAGTTGTAGAGGTAATTAAAGAAAGTGTATCAGCGGGAGGTTGGCATGAAATATGATTAAGTACGATACTCTTGCCCAGTATAGTATTAATCGTAGCAAAGAGTGTGCGTGTTTGTGTATATATATATACAGAAACAAGCGGCGATTTTCGTTAATAGCTAGCTGCGACCCAGATCATCCACCCTCTTCGTGAATATAATCGTCGGTAAAATGAACCACCGACCCATGCGCCATTCATTGCTTACTACGGAGGCTCTTTAAACGAACCAAACGATTGAATCGCCACCGCGGCGTAACGCAATGCATATATATATATACACATACAAAAGGACCGCGAAGACCTCGCACTCTAATTATTTCTTTTCAAGTAAATTACATTTCTCCCGTGAATCGAGGCCGCTTAGCTCTCTTGAACTCCGACCTCGAATCCTTCGCAAAAAAAAAGAGGAACGAGAGGAAAAAGCTACGCTTCCTTCTTTCCTTCTATATAAACCTTCCTTCCTTCCATTCTCCCCTTCACTGTCTTTCTTTCTATACCACTAGGCTTACGCAGTTTGATTTACAAGTGCAATTCGAATAGCTGCCGTGCTTTTCCAGTAGCAAGCCAACTTTCTCTCGGAGACATTAGACCTCCCGAAAAAATTTAATTAACTCGCTCGACTCGCGCGAATATCGTGCTGTTATAATGCGACGAATTTTTCGCCAATAAATTCCAAACGAAAGAGAGGGCGCTACTCTTTTTTTTATATCGATTGCTATGCAGCTAGTTTCTTTTTTCCTCCCCTGTGTCTTTGTGTGCTGGTAAAATATTTCTTGCTAATTAGAAGAGAGGAAGTGGCAGTAGAGAGTGCAGGTTGCTTCGTGTATCGATCGCTATTATGTTGAGGCGAGTAAGTGGGCCGAGTATTATTATTCTTCCTTCTTTTTCGGGAACGAAGAAGATAGATGGATACGGAGGGGGAGGATTGTAGTCTATAGGCTGTGCTAAACTGACGGAGCTGAGGAAAGTTCGTTAGAGCATGGCGACGACGTTGGAATGTCTAATAAATGATGATGGCCGCCGCGCTCGTGCGACGTGTGATGGAATGCGAAGGTGACGATTAATACTAAGATAAAATTCTTTCTAGGAAATAAGATTTTTACATAAACAATTGCCTTTATCCAAAACGAAGTATATTATTGAAATATAACTCCTTCAATTCCCTCTGTTATAACAAAAAAAAAGAAAGAAACAATAAGAAAGCATCATCTCTTCCAGCCACCACCAGCAGTAACAGCAGCACCGCGACCTCCTTCATCCGCAAAATTCTTAGCTAGCCCCTACGGGCGTGTCTCTCTCTCTCTCTCTCTCTCGCGTTCGCGACCTCTACTGTGTTGCCATCACTACCGCCACCAGCACCACTACCTTCGCATCTGCATTCCGATGCAGGGCGCGCACAAGAGAGCATCCGGAACAAAATCCCGAGCGCGCGCACGGCAGCGAGGGATTTCCCTAATTCGCGCAACTATGGCTACTACTGCTGGCTGTTACTGCTGGAATTTAAGTATGCAATGCTACGCGCACGCTCAGCAGCTCGATACTCTCTTCTCTATATACGCGCGACGAATTTTCTCACAGGATTCCATTTTACCCGTGTGGTCCATTACGCTCGATGACGGTTGAAAGGGTGGGGGGGGGGGGAGAAGAAAGGTAGGGTTGGGCATCAGGTATAGTATGAGGTGAAAGAGAAAATTGTTGGGTTTCGGGAAGGAAAGGTTTTTGATGAAGAAAAGAGATAAGATGGTTTTTCAAATCTTGTATATATATGGAACGTTTTTTTAATTAAGGTCAGAATGCTTTAGAAGGGAGAAAAAGAGTAGATTTCAAGGGGCGTAAATGTAATGCGCCTTTTTAGCTGGTAAGCGGCTTAAGAAGCACCAATATACACTTCTTTTTTTCTTTCGGAAAATGACGTAGCTTCTAATCTGAAAAAACGTTTTATAAATGCTTTTCTTAGTTTTAAGATGATGTTACCTAAAACTTTAACGGTAATCTTAGTTTTAGTTATAAAGGTTCTGCCCAATATATTTCCTTAATACTAAATTATTATTTGACATATTATAATAACATATCTATATTGAGTTACGGGTACTATAAATCATTAAATGTTATATTCCGATATATTTGGTATATATTTTATCATTATAAAATGACATCTACTATTTTAAACTCCTTTTACCCACGTCAACGCGAAATCATATATACCCCTCTACCATCTTTCTTCTCTCCGTTAACACCTTTGCGTTCGCTTATAACCACCATCACCTCTACCTAACCGATTTCACAGGACTTCCGGTCCCTTCCCTCACTTCTGCCACACTCACCAGTAAAGCTCCATTGTCACTTCGATGCAATTGCGCGAGTGCAGCAGCAGCAACAGCAGCAATAGTGGCCACCACCGCCGCAATTACGGTGATTGGATAAATGTTAGTAATTTCGGTAGGGAGGTGCGCGCAATCGTGCGCTTTGAAATTCTATTATGCGTCCCGGAGGCGCTAAAGCTCGAGGCTCTCGCGTGTCCTGGTTTAGAGGACGGAATTGCGAAATGTATCGGTCCGATATTGAGAGAGCGAGAGAGAGCGAGTACGGAGGGAAATGATATTTATTGGGTCTTCGGGAACTGAATAGGGAATGGATTTATTTTATTTTGTCGATTGGAATGAATGAGGTGGGGCCGTTAATTAATGTATTGATTGCGCTGTAATATTATTTAACGCGGGGAGAGAAAGAGAGAGAGAGAGAGAGCGTAGGCTTGCGAAAATTAATCATTTTAATTAGTGGGTAGTAAAATTTTCGCATGTGGGAAATATAATGCGTGGAGCATACACGAGAGGAGGCGGGTCAAGAGAAGGGAATTAAATCCCCGGGAAATTATCGTTGTGAATAATTAAAATTTCATTGCCCCCGATGGTGATTTATTTGTAATATTGTCAGTACGTAAAATGATATTAGATATAGCGGTACACGCGGTATAATATTAAATCTACATATTATTACACTGGTAACTTGATAATGTTAATTCGAACATTAAATTTCAATTTTATACGTTCTTTACTACGCACATCCTGATCCTGAAACCAAGCAGAGAATAAAAAAAAAATATACAATCATACCATTCACATAATTTATCCCGTTGATTCGAAAAGAATCACCGTACCGCATATAATCGAACTCCCCTCCTTTCTAGCGATCCTTACCATATCCCTCCCCGACTTCAAAGCCTTTTTCGAAACAACAACCACCACCATCACCCTTCCAGTCGCGCACGCAGCCAACCGCAAAAACACCATCGAAGCGTCTCTCTTTGGAAAAGACTTCGGTCTTTACTTACCGCTATATACCACATGTATTCACACACACATATATACAACCCCTTCGCTGTGGTAATTGTCGCGCTATACTACTCGCACGCGACCTTTGTACTTCGGTTCTTCTCGCCTCGTTATACCCGCGGTACGTCTGAGGACGCGGCGCGAAGTGCCTCGTTTTCTCCCCTCTCTCTCTCACTTTTTTTTCGCTCTATACGAGGGAAAACCGCGAGCTTGCTTTGATATTTCGCAAGGCGCGTGCGCGTGCGGTTGTCGGCCGGAGAGCGAGAAAGCGACGTGCCGCGAAAGCTAATAAAATGCCGCTCGTTTGACTTGCCGACGGAGAACGGAAGAGCTGTCGTTTTTCTTTTTCTTCCTTTCTTATTTCGGAGGCTCTGTTATTAGATGCAGGGAGTGAGGGAAGAAGTTGGGAGGAGAGAGAGAAGGGAGGATTATTGATGAACGGGATTAGCGAGGTACGCCTTTTTCTTTCTTGCGTTGTGGCGAATGCTTGAAGTGGGGAGATGAAGGTTATGTTTTATGGTGTAATTTGGAATTTGCAGAGTTTGCTAAGTGGAATTTTCATTATATTAAGGAATGTAAAGTAATAATTTTCAAGTATTTTCTAAGAATTTCTTATTATTTCATGATTGACGACGTTAATTAGTTTGATTACAGTTAGATATAATTATAAAATATTGAAATACCGTGACGATAACGAAGTAGTATATTTCCAGAAATACTGTCCCATCGGTAAATTACTATCCAACTTTCTAAAGATAATAGAAAATTACAGGAAACCATTAATGATGAGACCAGAGAACTGTCGCACTCTTTCTTTATATAACAAGCGAACAATTTTTTAAAAATAATTACCAATAGTATCGATCTCCCATACACTTCTGTATACCCCCTTCTTTAAAATTACATTACCTGAAAATGGCATGCTCCCATTAATAGTAACGAGCCATCCGTTAAAACACAATCAAACCAGAATAAAATAGATGAAGAATATTTTCATTGAATCGCGTCATCTGCGACGGAAATCAGAAAACCATGTTCTTCTTTCTTTCTTTCTCCTCTCCCTCGCTTGCGCGACAGAATTAAAACTCCTGAAAACTTTATGGCGCCCAACGCGCTAGCAACTCCACCGTCGCCGTCGCTGCTACATTATCGATTCGGCGTGAGCGCGCGCTCGCGCGCTATTCCCTTTTGGGATTTTAAATATCATATTTCCAGAGCTCGCACGAACGATGAGAAAAGCTGAAACGAACGTATCCGAGCTCTCCATCGGCCATAAAACTCGCACAATATCCCTAAAAACATTTTTAATACGAGGTAGATAGAGCGGCGGTAAACCTATATATTCCGATAAATTAATAAATCCTGAAGTGTTGAAAATTTAATTAAATAAAAGGTTGTAGTGGAAATGGTTCCTGTTCTGCAGTGGGAAGTATTTTTTTTTGTACTCTACGTGCTGATACGTGTATAAGGGTATACTGAGAAAAATGTTGTAGTAAAAGTTACTATAATTGTAGTAACGCAGGGACAAACTGACAATATTGAAAATATTTA
>JAYJLV010046753.1:0-21159 GCA_036873485.1 Torymus texanus
GGTCAAAAATACATAAGGATATGTTAGTCTCCCTCCCAGAACCGGGCACTTTTTTTTTGTGGGCCTGTGTTATTAATAGAGTATGCATTTTAGAATTTCAAAGAGTGAGTCAAAATAATTCATTTTAAAATGTGTAGTTCAAATGAAATACTTGTTTATCAGAAAAGATCTCTTTTGTGAGCTTTAATATGAATTATTGTAATCATCTGTAATTTTAAAATTACAAAAATTATAAGATATTATATTTCTGACATGGAGGTGCGATATACTGAAATAATGTTAACGATATAAGCTTCAGCTCATAAAAAAAGAGTGTCAAATTTTCGTAAGCCTATAATTTTATTCAAACTGTTCCGAACATAATGTAAGAGATAATAATAATGCCAGCTAAAAAATGCAACTTTTGTTGTCGAGTTTATTATGTGAAAACGTAAGATGATTTAACATTTCAGAATTGTAAATTTAATATAAACGATTTAGTACAAATAATGTTGACTTTTTATTAATAGCCTTAAAAGAAATAAAAAATTTGTAATTAAAAATACATTTAAAATAGAACGAACCTGAATATTTATAAATTTAGTTTTTAAACCAAGGTGGTGAAATATTTTGCTTTATTAAATTAACGTGTACAAAGAATTTGAACTGTGAGCAGTTAAGAGGAGCGCGGGCGGGAAGAAAGCGCACTCACCACCGATCAATGGCAAATTAGCGCACGCATTTTTCCCGGAACAAATTTCGGTCGCTGCCGCTTTGCGCGCGTATCATTTATTCCCACATTCGTGAAACGTGCGCTGCGTTGGGGCCTCTCGCAATTTACGAAAAAGTTCGGCCGCGCTTTCTCGCGCCTCATCGAAAGAGGGAGTGAGTAAGAGAGCAAAAGAGAGAGAGAGAGAGAGAGAGAGAGAGAGATCGGATAATTCGACGGTAATCGCGACCTTTGGCCACTTTATTCGGGGAAAAAACCGGCAAATTACGCGCTCACGCGCGTGTGTTTCGAGAGATCTCACGACGAATTAGGCAAGAATTACGCCGCGCGATTCCTTATGGCAAGACGAGGGGTGAAAGAAAAAAATTTCCTTGCGCTTGTAAGTCTCTCCGAGACCCTTCAATTTCTTCAAATGAAGAGATTTTTAATTATGATTTGGAAAAGAGTGGAGATTGTGAAGCGCATCGAAGACGAGACTTTGAATTTTTTATCGGCAAAAAGTGAGGCCCCGGTTTGAGTTGTCGACGTAAATATGGAATAAGTGCGTACCGAGAAAAGGTTTCAAAGTGTATAATGGACTTATCTCGATATAAGGATGAGTTCGTTTTCAGAAAATAAACGAACTGTGTGACTTTTCGCAAGCTACATCCTTCTGCATAACAAAGAATGTTTTAAAAAGTTATTTTATCTATTACAATCTAAACAATTAAAAAATCTGATTTATTGTTATAATATTTTTCCTTTTCTTTGGAAAATGATGCTGATGATTCTGCCGCTGAAATAAATGAGAAAAAAAATAGACTTGTTTAATCCAACGTTTTGGGCGATTTATTTTCGATCCTTATCAAGGTCTTCATTTCGGAGGCAGAACCATCAGCATCATTTTCCAAAATTACTTCCTATACATACTTCATATTCTTATATTTTCCCTTTTGTAAAGTTATTGAAAAGTTTTAACAAACTACTGTTTCCATATTGTCGAATCGAATAGAAGTCGATAACGGATTTGGTTATTGCATGAAAAAATGTATTCAATAACATTGCTCTTGGATTCTCTTCAATGGCAATAAAATAACCAGTCAACCGGTTTTAGCTAAGAATTTAAAAAAAATTAGAAGTGATTCCAATACGTCCATTATATTTTTAACTTTTCATTAAAACGGTAATTGGTATGTATAGAAAATTCTGAATAAAATGGAAGTTGTATACATTACAGCCATTGATATTATCTAAGAAATACAGACGTACATCCAAAACGATCCTACTTCGAAGAAAACAAAAGAGTAAATCGAGAAATATAAATATGATTAAAGATTATGAAAGCGAGTTATCTCAAGTCGCATGAGCTGCAACAACCCTTCTCTCATCCTGCGTCGGCTCGCACACCGAGCAATTCGAGGCGCCAGCCCCTCACATGCCGGCATCGTCATTATACCGCTATGAGCGGCGATTACTTAGGTACTCCCTATACACTCCTTTACGAGTACCGCGAGCGCATGCACCTAGGCGCGGACTAACGAGAGTGAGTGAGAGAGAGAAAGAACTTCGTGCTCGCCCTGCCGGCAAATTGAATGTAATCGGTCTCTCTCCTCAGATCCATAAGGAGGAGAGGGGCACTTGCTCTTTTGCAATTTGCCATTACACGTGGGCGCGGGCGGCGGCGGCGCCGCCAGGCGCTTCGATGCAAATGCGCGCACGTAGCTACATAGGAGGTGCGATGCAGCGACTCTGTCTAGTCGGCGCGACGAGGCGACGCTCTGGCGCGACGCTGATAGATGCGTGCGAATGCGCTTGTGCGATTTTTATCGATGACTTGGCTGTAGTTATACCAGGGTACTATTATATGTTTAGCGTCAAAGGATGCTGGGCTGGTCAGGTGAAAAGATTCAGCAGAGGTCAAAGTGTTTAGTATGTGTTGGTCAGATTTTATTAAAGATTTTTGTTATTTACACGTGGGCTGTAAAATGGGCGTTACGATATAACCAACAATTTCCGCAGTTCATTTTTCTGTAGTTAATAGTATTATACTTACGTATTGTTAAATGCTTGTACTAACTAGCTTTTCATATATTGAAATGATTTCCCAATGATAATAAATTCTGCCTATCCAAAAACTTCCGTTTTATATTTTAAAGTAATCTTTTATTACCGAGGAATAAGGTATAGCAAAATGACTTACGTATTCAGGCTTAAGCTTTTTGTCGTTTCCTCTCACAACCAATTTTTCGAGTTTTTCCAAATGGACGTTGAGAAATTCGATGTCCTTCAGTCGCAGCTCCTCGCTGATGATTTCCAAGTCTCTCACGGGATTGACGTCGCCCTCGACATGCGTAACGTCATCGTCCTCGAAAGCTCCTGGAAGTGAAAACAAACGAAGCAGTTGCAGAGAGATTATTCGAGAGGGACTTCCTTATATAACATCCGTTCGCAGAACTGTTCATTTCTCGAGATGATTTCCAAGGAGGAATTTCTATAAGAGCGCGAAACTTTTTTTCATCCAAGGAATGACGTTCCTGGGGAAAGGAGTTATACTTGTTCGCAGAAATATAGGAAAGAATAAAATATAGGACAACAGAAATATTTAATAATTATAAATAAAATACCAAGAAAAATAAAAATTGAGTCTTGAAATAAAAGAAATAATTTTAAGATGATGGTTTAAGAGTTTATAATAATTGACTAATTCTAAGAATAATAATACCAGTAAATATTCACATACAAACTAGATTCACTAAACTGATATCTTTGATGCTTTATATTATTTTAGAATCAACTATACTTAAATTTTTATATGAAGTAAAACACACAAGTGTGCGATACTGTGCCTCACAAAAACGTAAATTCCTGCAGTCTTATAAATACCGAAAAACTGCGATAATAATTAATCACCGTTCACGCGATAACACGTAAGCTCGCATATATGACCGACGAAACGCAGCTTCTCTTCTCTCGCGAGTGCATTGACGTTCCATCCTACAGAAACGAGGCTCTCTCTCTCTCGCTCTCTCTCTCACTCGCGCACATTGGAATTGACTTAAACGCTCGCATAACGAGGCCCATTGTGCCGGCGAGATGTATTATTGAGGAGCTAATAAAGCATAAGTGGGTATCGCCGAGGCGAGCATTTTTTTCGGCCGTGCGCGAGCGCGCAAGCAAAAGATATTACGCGCGTACGAGGTGGTTGCAAATGAAAAGAGAGGGGGCCAAGGGGAAGGGCAAAAAGAAGAAAAATGAAAGAAGTTCGAAGAGCGAAAAGTATACGCGCGGATGGTGTATAATGACTCCGACGGCGCGCATGCAAATTACGCACGTGTAGCGCGCGTCAGGAAAACGGGAAGACGGAGCTGCGGCAGCGTCGTCTCCGAGCGCGCGAGCATTTTTTCCGGGGCTACCTCGCGTTTCGTTTTTGCTAGAGCGCGGGAGCGGCGCAGCCGCTCATTGAAACTGTCTCGGCCAGGCGGCACGCAATTGTTTTTCATCGATACATAATTGGCCCGCGCGCGAGCCGCTCAGCTTATTTGCTCGTTAATGCCGCGCGGCGGCCGATCGGGATTCGCGAGCGGGAAAAACGCGTCTCGAGCGCTGCTTATACGCACATGCGTGTGCCAGGATACTCGTACGCGAGTGGTGCGTGTTTGTGAGTCTTTTGCATACCGTTTTATCTCTCGGGATGTTAAGGGAACGCGGGCTTTGAAGGTGGTACAGCGAGCAATGAGCTTTTAATGACGTACAGACTGCTATTACTTCAATCGGTTTCGGAAATTACGCTGGCAAAATAGTTGGGATTTTGGAATAAATAATGATTGTGACGTTTAAAAGCTTGTAAAATAGCCAATGACGGATGGATTCAAGTTTTTCGTACATTGTATCATTTGAACAATTTGTAAGATTAAAGATTGGAACATATATCCATATGAGTTCGGTAGGGTTCAATAAATTGATGTTTTCATTTTCTGACAGTACGCCAAGTTAGTTTTTGTGCTACTTTCGTTTGTGTGTATTAAGATAAGCTATAATTTTCGCACATTTCTTATAACAACATTATTACTACATTTTTTTTCATCTCCCAATTACGGTTTTCGTGTATTTATTTCCGACCTAAAACGTAAGCGCTGCTACCTTTTTCAGAAACATTGACCAGCCTAATTTTTTCGGTTACCTGCAATTTTATAAAAGTCCATAAGCGCGTTACCTATATAATTGCACCGACTCTCCTCTTTCTGCTTCTCTGATATTCAAGAGTGCGGCGCGCGCGCACTTTGTTCTCTCTCTCTCTCTCTCTCTCTCTCTCTCAAAAGAGTGTACACAGTTCATTCATGATTTCTCGCTTGCACAATGGACCGGACGAAAACCGCAGTAGCGTGTGGGCTAGGGGGAAAGACAAGTTGAAGAGAAATCAGGAGAGTCGTGATAATAAGGCCCCCTCTCGTGATATAATGAAAGACCGTGCAGGCGCGCGCTTAACTGGTCTGCGCGTGGAAGGTGGGCCAGGATAATTGCGACAAGAATGAATCTGTGCGCGTGGTCACAGGGACAGTGAAAAGGGACTAAAAGGGAGAGAGGTGGAAAGATATTAATTTTTTAATGCTTTTGATGTACTTATGTGTTTTATAAATTTAAGAAATGGTCATTACTATTCCTTGAATTATTAAAATTAGTGGACAATAGAGACCGTCATATAGAAATCTCACTGCGAAAAACAAAACATTTAACGATACAGAAACAATCGTGAAACGTATATGTCTACCTTTAGTATGTGGATATAGAAAGTTTTACTAAACAGAAACTTTCTGAAACAGAATAAAAATTTCCAACTTGAGTCGACGTAAATCACTCAGAATGCGAAATACGTTTTCCGTATTGTGTTATTTAAAAATTTGAGCTACAACTTTATTCATTCCGCGTTTAAATGCTACTTTGGAGCCGCTCGGTTACGTTTGTCGGCAAAAGGCAAGGGCTAATAAGAATCGCGTCGCATCATGCAAGGCGCGCGCCCCACACCGACGGTGTATATACCGCGCGAATAACAGGTGAAGTTAGTACAAGGATAAATGGAGAGAGTGAGAGAGAGAGAGAGAGGGAGCAAGAGAGATGAAAAAAGAAATAAGGCGAAATGAAAAGAAATATAGTTACAAAATCAGTCGGAGAATTACAGGGACCGGAATAAGAGAGGGAGCGAGAGCTTGACTCAAATTGCACCAATGACGGACACGCAAAGTGTAAATATATGTTTTTTATGTCACGAATCCTGATGTACTTGTGTTTCCCTCGGAGGTGGAAAAAGAGTTGCGGTTTTCTCATTCACGTTTTACGAGGTATCTTCAATGCGGCAAAAAAGAGTTTTAACGACTGATTACGGCAAATGTATATTCTTACTTTATTCTTGCAACTTTACTTACTGTATTACATTCGAGAAATTATTAGATTAAGTTTGACACTAGAAAAGTATATCAGTCATTAATGTTTAAATATATTTTTACAACTATTGTTATCATCAGATTTTCAATAATTTGTAATAAACCTGTCATTGTTATCAGATACCAAGTTATAATCGCTGACATGTTCAACCTTTCATATTCATTTTTAAACAAGAAAGCTTCAATAAGAAAATGAAAGAATGTACCATGTAATAAGACTATAAGTCAATGAAACATTAAACGAGCGTTTTCATATTACTGTACTGTTGCTGTAAACTTTATCCGGGCAATTTAACTTCTATCAAGTTGCTGCAAGGAATAACAACACTGCACATTTATCGATCACATGAGCTATTATTGCGTGCAACATGTACAATGTAATATGCACCTCCGTCGAAAATAGTCTTAGTTACATAGACACACACACACCTTCATGTTTTATATGTATATGTTTGCGTATCTATATACAAAAATATCAGTGAGCTGCGTATAACCATACCAAGTGTGTATGAGTGAGAAATAGAGATAGAGAAGAGGGAGAGAGAGAGAGAGAGAGAGAGAGAGAGAGAGAGAGGGAGAACTGCAGTTGCACGGCTGCATGTGTAGCAATGATGCATGAGTCGGACTGATCCACTTTTGGAGCCACGCTTCTATAGACGCGCGCGCGCGTACTCGCATCTATGTGTGTGAATAATTGAGCGCAAATCACTTGCCTCGCGGAAGTGCGTGGGCACACGTGAGCTTCGAGCCGCAGCCTCTACACCCATTGATTTGTCCGTACGGCGTCGCGAGTTCGCGATGTGTGCGTCTGACTACCCCTTTCCGGTGACGGAGTAGTGTGCATCCAAGTGGCTAGGTGTATCACTGACTCGACGCGTGTATGTTATTTCCGTGAGGAAAGGGTTAGAGTCAGAGACTATAGGCAGGCTTTGCACGAGGGGAGACACTTTAGGTCGTCTTATTTCTGGAGGAGAAGGTGGGGGAAAATGTATATTTGCTAGCGGAGAGGTAAGACGGAATATATATACGAAGCAGTTCCTTTGTGCAAATATAGTCTGTAATTTAGTTTTTATATGACAACTTGACCTGGTTTATGATTATTTATTATTTGTCAAGTACTTGTTATGAGCAAAGATAATTGTAAACATGAAATATGATTTAAACATTGATAAAATGATACCATGTTTTTTATGGTTAGATTAATTTATACCTAAGAATATGTTTACATGAAATATTATACTATTTGTAATTGATAAAAGACATAATTGGCACACAAAAGGCTTTAAAGAAGTTGTACATTCTATGGAATAACAATGCAAAAAATGGGAATTTTTTCGTTTTATTTTTATTATTAATATTCTTACCCATTCAGCCTATAAATGGTAAGATAATTTTGTATATTGAAATTCGCCGAGAATAAGCAATCAAAATATTAGAAACTTTAACAACTTTATATTCCCTTAATAATCATTTTTATATAGTTTATGTGACTTAAAATAATTACCATGTTCTATCCTATATATAAATCTTTTATTTTAATTCATACATGAAGAAGACTTTTTTCCTCCTAAAATTTGAATAGCAAAACGAACATTTCAAGCGTTTAGGAAATAGCGGGAAAAAAGTACTTTTTCTTCTGTTGATCATAACTGACATCGAAACATGTTATTGATAACTTTCAATCTGTCAATGATTTTGCAAATATTTAGTAAATTCTTACAATAAGATTTTGTGTTTAAAGTATATAATAAAATATAAGTTAACCTGATTATGTTATGGTTTTATTTTTATTATATGATAGATAACTTGAAATGTCCGATTTCCATCCGTCTTTCATGTACAAAAGAGGCCTATTTCTGTATTCATAAAAATGACGGTGTATAACAAGAAAATCGTTGACTTTTTTCATTTGGATAATAATATTGAACACTCGCGAGTAAGCCGTGCTTAATCATAGTTTGCACCATCCTCGATAAAAAAAAATCAACTTTTCCTCCTAGTCGCACAAAGTCCTATTTTAATATAAAAATATTGATCGCAGATAAATAAATATATAAAACGTAAAATCATACTTACGACAGAGATGGAAGATAGCATCACAAGCGCTTATGTGCGAGAGGAAGGCGTTTCCCAGGCCCTGGCCCTCGGCGGCGCCTTTGACCAGACCGGCGATATCCACGATATTCAAGAACGCCGGCACCTTGCTATCAAAACACACAGACATATATAAAAAATCAGCCCCTGATTCCCTTCAACAACTTCCCCCTTCAAAAGAGACGCGCTCATCTTCTCGTCATCAAATGCTAATCCGGCGCTTGTTAAACAATTAGCCTTTGACGCTCACTCTCTCATTTCGCGAAAAGAGACACGCACGCGCGTATAATACGTACACACGCATTCACGGCGCATTAGGCTGCTTTCATCGATCACCGGCACGTGTCGGATGAAAGCCACCTCTCAATAAGTCCGCGCGCGTGTTCGTTCTGTATCCATTGTCGCGACAGACGCGATCTCTGCGCACGGATCAAAGAGCCGCCAGAGCAATCGCCCTCGACGTCGTCGTCGTTATTCCACTGTGGCTGCTTTGCATTTTCAATTACGCGATAGTCGCGAGGATCATTACACGCGATTTGCCCGCGACGTACATATGGAGAAATGCAGCTGATTAGGGAGGCCGTGCGCGTGCCTCTGTGGTGTGGATTCTGTAGGAGATGGTCTAATTTGTTTGTTCGGGACGCGTGTACGGCGTAAGGGGTGCATTCGAAATTATCTACTTGAAATTCGTGTAAATATTAGTAGAAAATATCAGTGTTTTGAACTTTATTTGAAGGATTTCTAGCAATTATACTTTGAAATGTACCAAAATAATTTATAGATTTTAATAAATTTATGAGTTTGCGCTTTAAACTCTACTGCCCGTCACTAAACATGAATGCTTGTAATCTATTTTAATGTAAATAGAAGTGAAAGTCTTTTTTATGAAATAATTACGCGGACGAAAATGAATGAAGTCAATTACCATGATAAAAATGTCTTTAATCAAAGCTCTTTTCACGCAAAGCCGTCCGAAGACATTGAATCGCCCAATCAATCATAACCGTTTAAATACAGTCTCCTCAAACCTCCCACCTGGCAAAACACAAAGGTGGAAGCTAAACTTTTCTTGCACCGTCTGGCGTCCCCCTAATCAGCTCCCGCCCGTACTTTCCGCTCTTCGCGCCAAAAACGCGCGTCGCCAGGTCGGAATACAAAAACGCGGCCCTGAATAAGATAAAGGCGAGCCAAGTTGTAAGAGGGGTGGATTTAAAAGGCGCCGCTAAATTTGCGCAGTCTGCTGACGGGGTGAGCATAGCGCTTACCGTGCAAAAGATGTGCGCGGTTCCTTGATCTGCATTGCAGATCACGCGCGAAGCCGAATATAAAGGACTAGAGACGCGTATAGGCAAATGTCACGCGGGTGGTTATTCCAACTGGGTAAACCCTCTCGCGAGCCTTTGACAGAGTGAAGAATGTGTCTTTTCTGTTAGGAGGGTTCGAAGGGTGAGTTCTGATGTATCAGCGGAGGCTGTACTCACCTAGCGGGTTTGAAGTACTCGCAGAGGTAGTCGAAACGTACATCCGGAACGGGTACCCTACGTGCTTTGGAAGAAACAGATGTGTTAGTGAAATTGCTCATTTATTCAACTTTTTCAAGTATTTTGCTGCAGTATGCTAATCCAGAGAAATAATAGAATTATTCAATTCGAATTTATTGTAGATATGAAAAATATCGTCAATATATAAGATGATTGTTGCAATCAGCTGTATGAAATTTCAGGTTTCAGATGTTAAGTGATAAATCTTCTTATCTGGAAATTCATGTTTCTATCAGTTGTTTTCCGCTATCGGTTTCATTTACATTTAAAGGTAGTATTGATACATCTTTTCAAATTATATGTATGGATGTATATATATGTGTGCGAATATGTGCAAAATCATATTTGCATAAATGTAGCCAACATTTTTAAAATTCCGTATGCAATGAAAAATTGAAATAATCTTTAAAGCGTAGTAGTTCCACAACAAGAGTGTGAATTTAGTATGCGTAAGTATGGTATAGATATTCAATGCAAGTCTTCATTACTTCATTGAATGACAAAAAGAATATCCAATTCATGAATCACATTTCTAACCTTTTTTTCATTGATTTGTCTCTCCTTCACCAGTTTTATTGGACAAAGATATTTCTAAGGTGCTAATTTTCATTAAAACTTATCAAGCGAAATTCTGATTTACTTGATTTTATTAAATGTAAATTTTAAATGCAAATCGTTATTGTGAACATTATCTAAAGATTCTTTTTTATATTCATCTCTTTTACATATTCATTATTTACTTTCAATCATTACATTCACAGGTAAAGTTTGTAAGTGTTTTTATAGTTTATAAGAAAAATTTAGTAGCACAGCATTCATCATTACATATTTATTTTACAATTGTTTTACTACAGGAAACGAGAAATGCAATTTCGATTCAGTGGTCAATTCAACCTGTTTCTTGGTCTTCAAGATGGCATTTTGACAGTGATGTCACTCATCGACTTTGCCTTAACATTTTAAAACCTTACTCGTGCCTCTTTTTCATGATAAAGGTTATTAAGGTGGTTCTTTCACGACTTCCCTAGTCAAAACAGTTCTAAATAAAAAAGTTATCTAAACTTATAAAAAACCATAGTTGTTTATAATTCATGAATGAGGTTATGGGAATAATTTTTTTTCAATTGGTTATAACTTTCTGGGTTTTGAATACTTTAAAATTTTTCCATCGGTAAGTCCATATGAAATTACTTAAGGAACAAAATGAGACCTCGAAAATTAAAATCGGTTAAGAAACAAATAAGATTAAGATTTGTTATCAATAATGGTTTGTGCTGTTTCTAAAATATCGACATTTTGTTAAAAAAAGTTATTTTAATCATGTTAAATACACTTTCATTATAATATATTGATTATCTCTATCATTTTAAATAAATAAATCACATTTTAACTATGGTTTTTTTTAAGTTTAGGCAACTTCTTTATTTTGCACTGTTTTGACTAGAGAAGTCGTGAGAGAACCACCTTAATATACATCTTTAAGTGTGAGCAAACGGCTTAGTACAAATCCGCATCTGCGTTACAAGTGTGATAAATACTGGCTAGAGGGATGTATTTTACTGAGATTTTGATCAAGGTGGTTCAACATTCTCTTGGTAATAATCTTTGAACATTTTGTTATGCCACAATTGCGGTACTGACGTCAATGTATGTGATCTTATTATTTTTATTCTGTACCTCATTTTCATTAGTAGTTCTTAAATATTTCAATGTACGAAAAAAATAAAATATCATACCATACTGATATATAAGTTTAAAAGTTTCTTTTTTGTAAAATAATTGATCAACGATAAAATATTTGGCATCTTATCGATAAAATATATGGTACTAATAAAATAATTTGTGTCTTTACGAAGGTATTAAAGAGGTTAAAGCCTAAATAGTACATCTGTAAATAGGTTCAACAAGCTGATTTTGAATAGAATCACGCACAACAAAACTGAGGATATTAAGGCACAGTTATCTAAAATATTTTGATGATATGATTTAAGTTAAATTATTCAAATATTTCTGTGGATAGCAGTGTTCTGAAAATTATATAATGCTTGAAAAGTATATATTTAAATAAAATTTCAAAAGCATTTAATTTAATAAAATTGGATAGGATAAATGCCGTATTTTTGTGTCTAGCATGCATTTTATACAGGAAGCACCTAAATTGTTTTAAGCACACAAATCAAGACACTTACGTTAACGATCGAAACATTTTTATGAAATAGTAAAGCGTTTATATAATAAAAAAATACTTATTCTCATTCGGGTCGATTGTGCAGAATGGGAAATTTTCAGCGGCTGCTTGACTTTTTGTCAGTACGTTGAAAAAGGTTGACTTTCCTACGTTGGGGATGCCGACGATTCCCATTTTGAGATTCGTACCCACACGTCCGATAAGGGGCTTCTTCTCAGGCTCTTCGACTTTTTTGGGCGCCATTCTATAAGAGAAGAAGGAGTTAGCAATGATGGAAACATTTTTAATCATAAAATGTCTGGTATGTATTAAAAATATATTTTGCGAAATCGGAATTGTTTCTAACTAGCATATATGTTCTTAATCATTTTTGCATTTTCACACAGACTTTTGTGTGATCTCCAGTGTAGCTGCTGAAAAAATACACATTGTTCAATTTTAATCGCTCATACACCGAAATAATTCGCAAATATTAAATGATCAAATCTGGTATATTCGAATGAAAATTGATATACATATAATTCTTGTATACACTTCAAAAATCAAATCATCTCTGCTGATTTCGAGGGCGATGTGAAAAAAGCAACGTGCCAAAAAACTGCTCAAACGCTTCTTACACTTGGGTAGATCCATATCGGATTTCAACGAAAGGTACATTTCGTTCGCAACGCTGGTGCATCGTCCCTTATCATTACTGCCAATTGCGCGGCGAATCGGTTCCGCGCGGCGCGGACACGTTTATAGCGACTGCGTATCGCTCTAGGCCATGTTATACGTGCGTGCGGATACCTTACAGAGCAACGCTGCTCAGTGACGCCGACGGTTTTCCATGGATACGTTGCGCGTTGATAGCGAGCCATGGAGAACATGTATGCTAGGAGCTTTTATGCGCAACAGTGCTTACACGGTTGTTCGATTCTTGCGGTTGCATCAGAGGTTTTGGTTTATATTGTTGATCCATTCTAAACCACTAGAAATCAAAGAAAATTTTACGAATATCTTCTAGCCATTTTTTAGTAAACTGACCGAAATCGTAATAAATAAGCTAGAAAATATTCGGAAAATAGTTTCATAAATTTCCAGATCATACTTTTATCTGTTTTATACAATTTATACCGATATCATACCTCAATTCATTGATGAAAATATACTTATTTTCAATAAAACAACCAATGGTAAACGAAGAAAAATTTATATGTAAACTTTACTGTTTTTATAAGAAAATTTACTATTTTTATAGTAGCGCTGAGACACACTCGACATGGGGGATTTGTACTGTTTTAAATAGTAATTTTACTTGTTAAATATTAATTTTCCTTAGTTTTATAGTAAATTTTATTATTGTAAGTAGTACTTTTTATTATTTTTGTAGCAATTAGAAAAAGTACTATTTCAAATAGTAAAATTGGCTACAAAACTGATGAAAATTAATATTTAAAAAGTAAAATTTGCTAATAAAATTTTAAAATTACTATTTAAAACAGTAAAAATCCCCCATGTCGAGTGTGTCCCAGCGCTACTATAAAAATAGTAAATTTTCTTATAAAAAAAGTAAAGTTTACACATAAATTTTTCTCCGTGTATGAATCTTCTCGTCACATATTATAGAAATCACATCAGCAGATTATTCCGTTAAAAAAATTCTCTTCGCGTGTATAAACTTTCATAGCTTCCACATTTTGCTATTATCGAATTTCAATCCCTTCGAGGCTCGGCACGTATACGATCGCGGCGTAATCGAATAACGTTAAAAAAAATTGTTGCGCGAGGCATCAGGACAATCAAACGTAATTTAAAGCCATTTCGTTATAAATATCGGGTACACGGCGTGCAACCCCGTTCGCCTCTCTCGTACAAGAAGTCGCAGCGAGATCGAATCAATCCAATTACGCAGCGGGAGAGAGAGAGAGAGAGAGAGAGAGAGAGAGAGAGCTTGAGCTTCTCTACCTAACCCTCGAAATTGCGCCGGAAGCGCCCCGAGGGCGCACCTACACACGCGGCATAAGTGAAAAGCCCTCGCGGCCACGTATACATATACGTGATATCTTTTTCGACTTTTTTTTACGCTTGCGCCGATGATCTTTTCTATACGCGTCGCGCTCGCTCGCGGTGACTAATTATATTAATGCGATCGCGCGCGCGCGCAGAGCGAGTGTATCGTCTTCTTTCTCGAAAGGGAATTGCAGTGTTTACCGCGTGATTGCCCAGCCCCGAGGACAAACCGAGTAGGCGCGCGAGAGGAGGAATCGCTGCTGAAAGCCCACGGCGAACGCTTGCGCGGCACGCCTCGCGATGTCGCAGAGATGGAGAGATGATGTCGCGCGCGAACGCAGGCCAATTGCCGGAGTTTTATGGTTATTCGATTTGTCCGCGGCTATTATGTTTTGCATTCTTTCGAATTTTCGAATTAATGGTTAATTGGATGCCTTTGAAAATATATGCCGTGTAATCTGCTGACTACCGCCTGAAAGCTTTCAGTTTTTAAAGTGCTTCCATGTTTTGTAATTTTATCTGTCATTTAAAGACAGGCTTGTGATAATTTATGAACAAAATTTGGGGAGAAATGAAATAAAAATAGAAAAGGAAACCTCAAAAACTATTTATAATCACATGGTAATTATGAATAGTATTGCAGATTTAAAATAGATACAAATAACAGTTGGTTATAAATAGATGAATACAGGACCTACACTAAATTTTTCATGATTAATAATGAATTAAACTATGATGCGAACGACGTGTAAATCTGTATGTGTTATATTGATATAACATATATCGAATAAGTCATCAAATATTGAGAATGGAAAGGAAAATTTTCTTTCTACTATGCAATAACTAAAAACTTCAAAAGACAAAACAAAAGCAAATTGAAATCCAAAATGAAAGGACAGCTTGGCAGAGCATGCAGTGAGCTCGGGCGAGGATTAAAAATTGCAAGGTGAAGGACAGCGAGGAGAGTGAGATAGAGAAAAAAAGATGGAGCCGAGGGGTGGGGAGCATGGCGGTTTGGGAGTCGATTACTGGGCACCGCGGCCGCGAATCACCGGCATCGCGCTGCGGATACGCAACCGCGCCCGAGGCCGCCAATCCGCCACCGCATTCAGTCGCGCGCTCTTTATTACGACCACCATCTGCCTGCCTGCGCTATCCTCTTATGCTCCGCACGCAGATTTCGTCCTTCTCCTTTTCTCTCTGCGACTTAATCATCTCCCTCTCCACCGCTCGAAAGACAGTTCTTCCGCGCACACGGCGCCTTTATGATCGCTCATAAACGGCTTAGCACCGTACATATCTATGTATATCTATATATTGTTAGATATCCGCGCCTCGGAGAGAATTCGTAAATTGTAGTAACGAGAGGAGCGGCACGACATTCAAATTGCCGGCGCCGGCGCCTTTTTCCCCGGCTCTTATTTTCTATGGGTCTGGGACGCTTTATATCGACTTTTCCCGCTCATTTGTGCGGTCTGCTGCGGCTCGATGCGCGCGTTCGCTCGCGGACATAATGATCGCCCGTTACGGACGCGACGTTTTAGGTTTAGCATAATTCCGTCGTAAGTTGAAAGTAAATGGAGCGTAATGTTCGTATATTAAATAAAGAAAATTACGGTTTTAAGTATAACAATGATTTTGCGCCGGCTTTTGCGATTCAACGGGCAGTGAAAATATATCTTGAAAATAAACGCTGCGAAATAGGTGATTCTATATGGCAAATGATGTTTTTATTACAGTTTTTAAGGATAAAATTGAATTAAATGTTCGTGTTTGTTAATTAATATTTGGATACGTTGATTATTTTAATGGGCGTTTGAATTTTTATTTATTTTATAGTTACCTCCCGGTCCAATGAATATATGAAAGAATTATTTAAATTATCCATAAGATGATAATAACTATATTAAGATACACTAATATGTACATCATCTTATTCCGACTATGAATCTCATTTACAAGTATTTCATATTTATTTTTCAAACGGCACTTCAAACACAAAAACTAAATTATAAATCCCTGAAATAATTACAAAAACATCATGCAATAATATTAAGCACTAAAATTATTTATATGTGTGTAGGTGTAATAGTTATGGTCTTTTTTAACCTAAATTTAATATAATTAAAATGAAAAATTTAAATATACTTCTCGATAATTTATTAAACAAGCGAACTATAATATGCGGACGAAAATAAATAAGTTGATTTTCGCGGGATGATTTGAACGATTATTGGCAGTGGTGCCACACTAACAGTATCCTCTCATATGAAACATCACAGACATATACATATATGTGCACGACATCCAAACTGTCCTGTGCTCTGCTACATAACCTCACATTCCTCATTACGATTCAGCTGTTTTTATTCGCATAAACTATTTCCGACAACCTCCTAATCACCGTCCACGACAGCATTCATTATTAAAAAAGAACACGTATAAAGTCTCATTACACCAAAAACCTATTGAAATAAGGAGAATATTCGAGAAGGATTCCGAAATGTAATTTAACGACTGGTTCCGAAAATAGATGAGAAAAAAGCTAAGCAAAGCCGGAGCTTTCGTTAGAAGTAAGATGAAAAGCGTAATGTACCTGCTGCTGGTGAATCGCCAAGGAACCGCTGGCTACAATTAGTTTTTCCGGGCGTGTATCGAATGTTTTCGCACGAGAGGGGAGCACAACGTGTCTCGGCACAGGCGCGCACGCACCACCACGACGGTCGCTCTCTCACCACACGGATAGCGCTGCGTGACGTCACAATCGCCCCACGAGAGGAGAGAGACAGAGCGAGAAAGTTATATTCGTGCGCTGCAGTTGGCGATTGCTCTCCTGCAAAGCCGAGCGTAGAGATCTGTTTTATCTATCGAGAAACCCGCGAAAGTGAATAAAGGTTGAATTGGAAATTTGAATATTTTTCTTTTCAAGTCCTTAGATTGAGATTCTTTTCGTAAACGGAATTAGTACTATTGACATTACAGAAATAATACAGAAATTTGATAGTACAGAAATTTATTCGATTTTTCAAAAATGGTTTGAAAATTTACATAAAACATTTATTTTATTGTATAATTTATTATTTAAAAAATTATGAATGTTACTTACAGGATACTTTTAAACATTTAATTTTAAGAATAGATTTTTAGGATATCATATAACATTACAAAAGTATTCAGAAATATTTATAAATTATTTTCCATTTTCGAATTCTACATATAAATATTTTATGTTTAAAGTAAAATTATCAACCATTGACCATTATAAAAACATAGAGTTCGATATTATAAGAGTTGCAAGTATAAAAAACTATTAAATCTTAAATAACGATTATGTATCTCCAAATTATCATTATAAAAAACATTTAAACCATGTTTTGTCATTTTATCAGCATAAATTAATTAAATAACGACGATTATCAATGGATTAGTAATTGGATGCTATCGAAAAAACTGATCCTAATGTCCTAAAATTTCTCTTCAATACTGGCCCACCTTAATTACAATACAGTACACAATATTTCTTGAACACGCAACGCAACGATGGTATTTAAAATTCACAACAGTATGTATTACTCGAATATTTAATCGTTAATCTAGCTTTTCGTGCACATATGACCGCTTTTTCGAATAAAAATATCTTTAATCTTATGTGAGAATAGCAGTTAGGCACAACCTCAGTAAATTTGTTAACACAAATTTTAATAATGTATTTATCTTCATGAAATCTAAACTTGGAAAGTAACCCTTTGTTAGTTTATTAGAATCCATATACATTTGGATTAGATTTCAAAAGAAAATAATATATTTATATATATTAATGAAAGTTAAAAAATATACTATGAAGCATGTAAATGGCTATTTATTGTTTGTGGCATTATCAGCGGCCAAGCATTGGTACTATACCATATTATTAATTAATATTTATTTTGATTTTTATATTAGTACTGAATTTACTTGATTATACTGTACAATACAGTAGTTTGACGTGGTATACTTTTTTATAATTTATATTTTTAAATAATGTTTTGACGTAAGACTATATCGTAAAGAGAAAAAAAACCAAAACGTCACAGTACACTGTTCTCGAATTTATGTATTAAATATACTTTATATATTTTAAATTTTAATAATAAATGAATAATTTACTATTCATTCATATACAACATAATCGTCTTAGGATTATTTATAATTCTTCATTTTCAACAATTATTTCAATCAGTAGTTAAAAACATCTGTTATTCTCTCTATGCATGAAACGATTTGATTTTTCCACTAGTTCATATCAGCAAATTAGATGATTTTACTATAGAATACCTACGGTAATCTGGAACAATATAAGAACAACATAAAACAATCACGAAAACTTCAGAAATACAATTTATAGGTTCAATGGATCTACCAATAAAGAAAACACAAAACACATACACTAAAATAAGATCTTCACAACTACACACATAAAAGAAGAAAACATCGCGTATGATTCACCACATAATGAACCTATAATGCTGAAAATAATAGAGCCGAGGGAGCACAAAAATGCCGCGATACCGGCCTATTAGTTACACGAAATTCCCATTGGCTCTTAATATGCGTTCCCCCGCATTCGCGATCCAGAATCCAGCCCATCCCGCGCGCAAGCTCTCACCGGAAACCCACATTCACAGTATAGAGCACGCATTATCGGCGCGGGCGCGAATCAAAGCAGCTCGCTGGAATCGATTGAGGTAGGGAAAAAGTCGCGGCGCCAGGTACGCTCGCGCGCGCCTACTTTTATTTCATTCCCGAGACGCTGGGCAATTTTAATATTATCCCCCCGCGAATTACGGGCGAGCCTTCTTGGCGCCCTGGGACTTTTGTTCCCATAGGTGTGTATGCGCGTGGAGAGAGAGAGAGAGAGAGAGAGAGAGCAAAGGGCGAGGATGATGCATGCGCGTTCGCGTGGAACTACGGGAAGGATGTGCGCGGAGAATCGCGTCGCGCCACCTAGGCGACGATCATTTTTCTAAAGGGATACTGTGCGTATCGTGAGGCGCCGGCTATTGCCGGCTAAATTGCAGCGTAATAGAGCATTCGATTCGTTGCATATTACATCTCTCGTTTCCTCGTGATATCTGGAAAATGCGTGTTCGCTTTGCGTTTCTCAGAATGACGCATCTGTGCTTATCTCGTAATCAAAAAGTGCTTTTGGGGATGTAAATTGTTTATTGTACTTTACATTATTCATCTTTACGTAATTTATTATAAAAAAGAACTGGTATTTATTAACTATACAAACATTTTGTGAATTCGACAAGTTAATAATAATAAATGGCGATAGCGCTTAGCATCGAATTGAAACTTAAAATAATCTTCATATGATTATTAAAGATGTTATAGTAGTTCATATATAGCAGAGCTAGCCCCAAAATAATATCTGCTTGTAGAGTGTCCTTGAATTTGAAAGTTAGTATGTAAATAGTATGCAGTTTAGAAAAATTTTACCGGTTCTTTCGTAAAATTAGTCAAATTTATGGTAAATCATATGTACAACTGGAAGTCTCCGAATTGCAAATTCATCTAAAACTTTGGGATATATTTTTAGATGTAGAAACATGAAAAAAACCGTGGTATTAGATTCTACCGGTCAGACAACTCAAGTTCTGAACATTTCTTGTTTTAATTTGAACAAATATTGAAAAAACATCTAGCTTTGAAACAATAACCACATTGACAGAATCATTACCGTCAAAGATTTTTAATAACCTTATTAATAGATAAGTCAAATTTAATAAAGTTTTTAAAGTGGACATATAAGGCTGTTTATGAATTTTTTATCGCCTATCAACATTTAATTTAATATTTAATTTACAAGGAACTAATAGTTGAAACATATAAAAAGTATTATATAACTACTATATAGAAATGTCTGTATATTAACATCTTTTTTATAATTATAATTTCGTGTCGTAAGTCTTAAGTTACAAAGCTTAGATGCAAATAATTCTTTTTATTAAAATACACTGTAAACCCCCTAAAATTCAATGTTTGCCTGCTTGCATATTTTGATGTATGATGATAGATTTCTTTACACTTTTATCATTTTAGAAGAAAAGTAAAAGCTCGTTTCCTTAGTTTTATTTTTTTTCGAAATAATATTTTATACTTTTCAAGGTGAAAAGGCTGTTTTCGTGATTTAATTCAAAATAAAGCTAAAAAAGATTTAAAATGATCAGAACTTGAAGTTTCTTTTGTCACTTGCGGTTTTCTTCATATTTCTACATCCAAAAACTTTCAATTACGGGACTTCGTGAAAATTGATGCATGTTCTGTCAGATAGATCATCAAACACAAGAGATATACTAGTAGTTAAAGAGTTTTTGAATATATTAATATTAGTATGTTTAAAATGATGACTAAAATCTTACAATAAATGCAAAATATAAAGTATAGATGAGAACAAGGCTGGTTAGTATATAGTCAAGAAATAGTACATTCAATTACATACCATTGCTATCTAAACATGAGTATCGTATAATAGACTGTTTACTATGTTAATGTGAAAATTGTTTGAAACAATACAAGACGTAAAATTATAAATTTTTCGGAAAAAACGTAGGCGAAACTGCACTCATTTGCTTCCCCCATAACAATATACATTTTCTCGTCGTAGCTGAAAAGCCTTCGGTTTGAATTACGCATATGATGAAAAACTCAACGAGATAAACTGTTATTTAATTGCACAAACGAATCTGGCAAACAACACACGATATAATGCGAAAGCGTACACGCTTATTATCAACCACTCAGCCGAACGGCAAAAGTAATAGAAATAAAACGGCCGTTACTACTGAAATACGCGTGTCGAGTTTATAACAATAAAACACTCGGACTTGCTACGCGAACTTTTACGGCAATAACATGCCTTGCTGAAAATCTCTCGCATTCACTCTCTCTACAGGTTAAAAAAGATATGGAAGTCGGTCTGCGGTTGGTTAGCGGCACATCTAATGGCACGCCCGGGTAGTCATTGTGTCCTCGTGAGCGTGTGATTATTTCAATTATTTCATTACCCGCTACCAGTCATGCGCCCAATATAATGCATATAATCAAAAGTCTATTATTCTGGGCGTGCGCGCGTGCGAGTGCTCTTGTCGAAGCTGCTGAGAGAGAGAGAGAGCGAGAGAGAGAGCGAGAGAGAGAGAGAGAGCGAGAGAGAGAGAGAGCGAGAGAGAGAGAGAG
>JAYJLV010046782.1:0-21142 GCA_036873485.1 Torymus texanus
GCGCGCTAAGGACCCGTCGCACCCACACGCCGCGTAGCGGCGCACACATTTGAGCGTGCGAGGGCGCGTGATCTAAACATGTAATTTTAAAGAGTCCCAAACCCTTACCCGTAAAAATGACGCGAACAAAATTAGTATCATCTGTATCTTCACTATATGTGAATTTAAATATGCTGCTATTAGATGAACAAGTTTCATCTTAAAGTAATAGTGAATAAGAATATACATATGAGTATTTTTAATATTCTCAATATTTTATATAAATAAACCACTTATGTTCAACCCTTTTGGATTAGCATATTTTTTACTAATTAAATAAGTACATTTAGCTTTTCGTGCTATTAAAAACCTAGTAATTTTATAGTAGTATTCTACTACTTTTATTAGTGCATATTTTCACTATTTGAATTAGTGGATATTCACCAATTATTAGTGGATTTTTACTAATTCAACTTTAGGGAGTAGGTGGTAAGCATTATGTATGGACACGTGATTGTGTTTATGATTGTTGCGGGTTTCCCTTACATATGAATGCTCGCGTTGCATATATGCATTCTGACGGCGTTCGACAACGATTGAAGATGCATAGGGTTACTTGTAAATTGACGTATTCAGAACATACGTAAACTTATCTGTTGATATTATTTCCTTAATAACAAAAAGCTCATAAAATACATTACTTGTTATCTCTAATCGAATTACTATAACATCATCTAAGTGGTGGGTCCTGTACAATTTTCCAAAAACTAAACTCAATATAATAAGTCTCTCTTTTTTCTTTCTTTCTCTCGCTCCACTTTAACACGAACTATACCCCGTAATTACACATATCAAAATTCTAAGCCACTAAAACCCAACCGCATGACTACTACTTCGACTCCCTAGCCTTGCTCCCGCGGCGAAGATTTCCGCTCAACTAAAGCTCTCCCCTTCTCTCTCTTCCCCTTGCATTCATATCTATATTTCACCTCTCTCTCTCTTTCTCTCTCTCTCTCTCTCTCGCTCTCTCTCGCTTCCTTGCTACCGGTCGAAAAAATATGGCGCGAGAGTGCGGTCGGACGCTCGATTTAAGGGGGCGGCCACCACTGCCGTTGCCGCTCTGTGTTTTTTCCCCCCTTTTTCTTCCTCCTTCTTCGTCGTATCTCCGTTGGCAGTCTTTCGAAAATTCCCGGGGCGCGCGTCTTGGCCATTGCCAAGGATTTTTTTGCACAAGCTTTTTGGCTCCCTCCCCGCGCTGGCCCGTCATATTCGCCTTAGTCCACTTTCGCGCACTTTATCGCCGTTCTCTCTGTCTCTCTCTCTCTCTCTCTCTCTCTCTCTCTCTCTCTCTCTCTCTCTTTCTCTCTCTCCCTCTCTCTTTCTCTCACGAGAAGCTTTCTTCTTCTACTTCTTTTCGAAAGATCGGCACGGTAGCGATAAATCGGCGAGCGGTGGCTTATATTTCTGCAAAGCGGTTGATGTGTAAGAGTAGAAAATTCCTCGAATGTTGGGGGCTTTTTCGAGAGCGAGAAGAGTGTGTTTGCTACGTGTAGGTTATCCCAGTGCAAACGGATTACTGGTTTTGGCTAGAAAAAAGTGGTGACACTGAGACATTTTGAACTACTGGAAAAAGATTTTTTTTTTTTTATATTTTATTATTATTTCTTAAATGGAAGATAGAATGAATTGTTTTTGGCTATCTAAAGATTGTAAATGCGGAAGCGCCAAAAAACTGTCAACTAGTTTTGTTGCTAAAGGAATTACGGGAAATAAGCTTATTAAATTAATTCGTTTTATCTCAATAAGCTATCGTTTAACAAAGTATGCTTCCAAATGAAATATAACATATTTCATGGTTATCTAACTCTAGTCGAAATTCGCCTGATGTATAAGTAGTATAAAGATAAAACGTTTCATCGCGACCGATAAATTTCTGAAGATTCCAATAGTGGCTACATTTTCATCAGCATTAGGTTTCCGTGTTCGTAAAAAAGGGCTAACGCAGTAAATAAATGACTTTTAATTATGTTTTTAATTAATTTTAAGCATGAGAGTACTCGGTGAAATCTAATTTTCTGGTACTTGACATATTTTGCGAAAATGATGTCAAAAAAGAAAAAAAAAACAAAAAAAAAAGCGAAAAGGACAATGCATTATTAAAAACTCGCGTTCCTTAATAAAGAAACTTATTTGCTTTAATTTGTGTACTCTACTTTCAAAAATTTCATCTTTCACGGGTAAATTTTCGTAGATATAAAATGTTAATATCATTCCGCTTTTAATTATGTTTTTGGTAAATAATTCAGGAAGCCGCGGGGTGCGGCCGTTCGCGAGCACGCTGAGCGTAGCGTAGAATACATTTTTGAAATTACATTGCGAAAAAGTTCTCATTAAAAAACGTTACCTCTGTAAACGAAATTCCGTATAATTAAGAGTAACGCTCCCCTGGAGATTCATTAATCTCTTCTGACAATACAGTTTTATACTTCAAAAGTTCTCTTTGACTTCTCATTTCTATTAATCTGCACATTTTTATACGTCAAAAACAAATTAAAAACGTCGAGTTAGCTATATTATCAGGCAGAAAAAGACGAAGAAACATTGTTTAAAAATTTCAAGTATTTACATACATCTTGTTGCGTGACTCTGCCTTTAAACATTCATCATAGTGTGTATTTAAAAAAAAAGGAAACACTTTCCGGCAATTAGCACATTTTGTCTTGGCCAGCGCTTTTTCTTATCAGAGTAAGCAGACTATGCAAAATAAAATTAGCCGCAACACAAAACCACTAAATGTATAAAGATTATCAAAACAAGCGTATTATAAAACTGCTTTTCTCAACGTTTGCTTACTAACTTGCTTCAGCACAAAATCGTATGTTTGTTCCGTAAAGCATTCATCAGAAAAAATGAGCGTAGGTAAAAATCTGCTGTATCTTAAAAATTTTTTCTGTTAAGATTGCGCAACAGATAAAAATAACCAACCATTGCACTGCATCGTATATAAAACATTCTACCTTATAGACGATTTATTAGCACAAAACGCCAACAATCTACTCATCCCACGTCAAAATTTAAAACTGCTCCGTTATCAAACTCACGTGTCCAAGCTACTGCTGCTGCATCTGCAGCTAGCTTCCTCCTTTTCCGTACCCCTCATCTCTCGCGTGTCCGAGGCGGCGATTCTCACATCCGACAGGCACACATATACATACACACACATACACCAACGATGGTAGAAAGAAAAAAAGGAGGTCAGAGCAGCCGAGTTTTCTCTTGTTGCCGAGCGCACATACATATATACATAGACGCAGACACGCAGACGTACCCGCCGGCGGGGGCCGTTCGTTTGAGGGATGATCTTATACGCCCCCGCACGCGCTCCCCTGAGATTACGCTTCGCTGTCAAATTCGCGCGAATAAAAAATTACGGTCATGCACACATGAAGAGCCAACCAGTCAGCCGACTGACCGTGCGATCGTGTGGTAGTGTGTAGGTAGGCATGGAGTTTATTGAACGAAAGAAATTAACTGATGTTGGGATAGAAAAGGCGAAATGAGAATCCTGAAGTTGGAGGTCGGTAGGCTGGTGTTGCTTATATATAGTTGGTCTTTTGAGTTATTGGGCTGAAGTAAAATTGTCACGACGTTTATAGAGCTGCTTTAAAGTTTTATCAGTTTAAGATTGAAAATCTTCGTGATGTAGTATTCATTTGTAGTCGTTATTATTAGAAATGCTAAAATACCATTGACGTATCTGAAATATGGGTATAAGATTTTTTAATATATATATATATATATATATATATATATAGGAAGAATAATTGAAGATTAGATTTTGGAATAACGTGGTTAATAAATGAGTTGAGTGAACGAAAGCTAACGTCTTTAAAGACAGCATTGAATAATTTATAACATTCAAAATATTCTACTGCATTTTACAAACCATCTTTTAAACCGAGAATAATACCGTTATGGTTAAATATTCCGGTGAAATTTTAAAATAAATATATTTTATTTCGTTATAAAATTATTAAACCGACTAGTAAACATTTCTCGAAGAAGTAAGAGAAAAATATAGAAGAGAGAAGAGTGATAGTTGAACTAACATCGAACATGGGTGCGATATTAGCGCCGATTTTCCTGTTGACATAATTCACAGCTGAAAATCGATAATTGTTTAATTACTTTGGTCCAGTTACACGCTGCGGATTGATTGCAGTTGCTGGATAATTTTCATATTTCAAATTTTATACGTCTTCGGGTGCGCCGAAAACTTTACATATTAAAATTTGGATAGGGTTACATGACAAAAACTTACATTAATCTGTGTCTGTAATCACCATATACTAACATTCAAATTTATGTAACTTGACGGTCTTATTTGTTCAAATAGCCAAGTGTAATAAAAGAACTTGATTCAACATGCTCTTTACCACTGTTGCAAATTTAAATAGCTTCCATTCTTCACTCGAGCATTGACAAAAAATAAACAAATTTTAAAAGAACAACTTTAACAAATACGCAGCAAAAAGTAGTAGCATATACGATTTTTCAAAATTTACGAATTTCTATAGACTTCTAATGCCAAATAAAATAATGAAACCGCTCCCCCCGTAAAAGTTGACTAACTTAAAGCGCGTGGGAACTTTGAAAATTCGGACTTCGCCTCTTCGCCGCTCGCGGATCACGTACGTCGAATCCATATAACAAAAAACGACGATAACCCACTCTCTCCTCTATCTCCCCCATCTCTTTCCTCTCCATTCTTTCTCCCCTCCTCCTTCGCCTCCTCTCTATCTCCGCCACCCCAGCCGAAAGGAGTAGTAGGAAACACGGGGGACGACGAGCGAGCTAGAGCTAGAGACTGAACCCGAGCACTCGTTCTCGCGCACGTACGCGTTTAATTTGACTGAGGCCCCTTTCTCCCCCTCTCTTCTGCCGGCCGAAGTTTCCGGGCAACTGGGTCAATATTTTACGAACGCCGGCAATTAGTTAACTTCGGCGGGCGGGCTGAGAGAGAGAGAGAGAGAGAGAGAGAAAGAGAGAGAGAGAAAGAGAGAGAGAGAGAGAGAGAGAGAGAGAGGCAAAAATGCGATTGCCGGCATGCGAGACGGAAAGATCGGACTACCAGTGCCGCCACGGAGGTTAATGCCGAAAGTTGGCGGCGGAATCGTCTCTCTCTCCCTCCCTCTCTCTCTCTCTCTCTCCCTCTCTCTCTCTCTCTCTCTCTCTTTCTCTCTCTCCACCCCTGACTTTGCCAGTCCCGTGAGAGTCGCACACGTATGTCGCGAAAGTGAGCTGCTTGCATCCGCGGCGGTGATTAATGAAGCGTCGCTCGCTAGCTCGCTTGCGCGCACGACGCGAATCATTGAGACGTTATCGCCGGAGGTTGAGGGAGAGAAAAGTTTCCTAGTTTCGCGTGTCGGATGAGTTCGGTCGTGGTGTTTGCTGTTTTTTGAGGGGACACTGAGAGGAGATAGTGGGGTGTGGGTTGCTTGCTGGTTCTTTTTAAGTATGATTAAGTAACGTTTTTTGGGGGGAGGGATGGGATTTAAAGGGGGTGGTTTGCCCGTGATCCAGCGTCGCAAAGTTCGCATGTGATTATAGCTCTGGTAAAACGCTAATATTAGTAACATTGCGTTGTGTGAATTTCAAACTATTGTTAAATGATGCGTATGAAGTAATTTTACGAACGGATGAAATATAGAATAATTATTTAAGTTTTAATATAGTTTAATCCTCGTAGAAAAATATTCAATATTGTCGTTGAACCGTGACATGTTTGTAAAGTCATCTACTTTCATTTTTCTTGTAATAAGACGATTGAAAAGTGTGTCAATGGAAAAATCCATTGATATTGTATACAATCATATTGAGAACTTTTCAAACAAATCGCGGCCGCCGCCACCGCCGCAGTGGGCATCGTTCGTTTTTGCAGCTCTACAAACTGAAATTTTACGAGATGTCATTTGAACGCAAATCTTATTTACAGTCATGATGTTGTTGGCGAATTCGTTTGTTATTACGATAAATTTTATACGTTTGTTTTCAGTCTGGTACAATATTTGGAATTCAATACAAAATATTTGTTCACGTTTAAAGAGACGAGGTACGGTTTCCTGTAAATAATATTTAAAAACAAATATTGAGATTTAAATAAATGAGTTATTACAAATACGCGAGTATTTATTTGAATTTAAGAAGTTAATTCATTCACATTTAACTGATACTGAATGTTGATAAATATAAGCTTTCGTGTAAGAATTTATCATAAGTTATCTTTCCATCATTTATAACACAAGCACGGAAAATATAATCATATTGAATATCGCAAGAAGAATAAGGGAGCTGCTTCATAATTATTGATTTCGATTTGATGATTGAATAAACACCCGAAAAATAATTACTTTTGATTTAATATACTGCTCCAAAACCACCACGATAGATACAGTCAAATAAAGAATATCGCCGTTTCCTAGAACGAAAAAATTCAAATACACAATTGGGCCAATTCATCGAAAAATTCATGCCACTCAGGATTCATAGCCCCAAAGCGTGCGCGCTGCCTCGAATTCATCATCGCGATCATACCACGCACGCGCATATAACTTTACGCCTTCTATATATACCAACCCTATGTGTACACACCGGCAGCAGCGCTCCTCGTTCCTTCCAAAACCTCACGCGCGGCTTCTTCCGGCCGAAAAAAGCCGACACACACATACACACATGTACACAGACATATAAGCGCGGAGGGTAACTCGATCGCGCGAAACTGCGCTTACGTGACGTGGTCTCCTTACGCGTTTGATGACTACTTTTAGCGCACTCTCTCTCTCTCTCTCTCTCTCTCTCTCTCTCTCTACCTATACGTACATAGACATACATACATGCGCGGGTAGTCGCCTAGTCTATCTCTCCATTTCCCTCTCTTTCTCCGTCTCGCTTTGACGGAGGGTGGGCCGAGTGTAAAGCCACGGCGAGTTACGAGGCAATCTTCACCCTCTTCTCCTCCCCCCTCCGCGCGAATTTTATGCCCCTCTCGCTCTCGCTCTTCCCCCTGTGCCTTGGCTTTCGTGCCAAATTTGTTGGATTTCATTTTGAAAATTGTTTCCCCCCCCCCGCTTCTACTCTCCCCTTCTCGTCTCTGAGTTACGGTTAGCAGGAGCAAGAGAGAGAGAGGAGCGCGATAATACGTAAAAAGAACGTTTTGGTTATTTTTGCAAGAGTGAGAGAGAGATAGAGGGAGAGAGAGAGAGAGAGAGGTACAGCTCGCGGAGATTAAGACCCGAGATTTAGGTTTATACTCCCACGTACTCTTCCTTTCTCTCTCTCTCTCTCTCTCTCTCTCTCTCTCTCTCTCTCTTTTCAAGGGTATATTTGTGTTATGATGATTTACACGTGTTTGATAACTAACTTTTGTTCTAGTTTCGGCGCGAAGTTGGAGCGCGTGGAATTATACAGCGCAGCGGGAGTGCATGCGGGGGGTAGAAATTATTTTTTACCGAGTTGCGCCGCCAGCGTCGTCTGTAACTTTCTATTAGTATCTAATTTCTTTTAATGGCCCGTTCGTGACGAGAATGACTCGACCGTTACGCGTCGTATTTATCGAGTTCCCGTTACCTTTCCGCTTTTTTACGATATTCCTTTGTTTTTTAAATGCGATGGGGCTGGTGGATGGTTTATTTAGTCATTTTTCTAGAGTCATTCGTTTGAGTTGTCGACGAATATTTCATTGATTATGTAAAAAATGATTACAAGTACATCAAAGTTAAACGAAAGTATATTTTCCTATTTCTTCTTAGGATAATCCTTTTTTTTTCGATAATAAAATTAATTTTTACTACGGCATTGTATTATATTTTCGAAAAAATGAAAAAATAAATATGTTTTAATTGAATTTTCCATTCAACTGACGAAATAGTAAGCTATAGCGAATATTAGAATAAATATAAATAAAAATACGAATTCATTTTGATAAAAAAATGAATTATTTTCATTTTTTAATTGTCATTTTAAATTTGTACGTACAGAATATTCTGGAAAATTTACATTAATGGTAGTTTAATTATTATAAAATTTTATACTATGACGTACGTATAACAATGAATATTGCCTTGTTATTTTGTTAAAAGCTCATTCCAAAATTGTATGTTCTGAGAACTGAATTTATACCAGGAATGTATACAGTTAGTTTTAGTACCATCTGATGCGATAATTGATTTCGCTTTAAAAGTAATATGAAATATTATATTATAAAAGAATGTTAAACTCAAATGTATTGCATCTAAAATAAAAATGATAAAATACTAGTACGTGGCAAAAATCTAATAACGAAGCAAACATAGATGTAACCATCCTCGCGTACAAGGGATGAAAAATTTTCACGAAATTATTTAATAAAACCATCGCAGGGTCAAATTAGAACGAATCGCCTAATAATTCTGGCAATAAAGCCCTCTCTCTCTCTCTCTCTCTCCTCTCTCACTCACTCACTCGCACGTGTGGGGGTGGCGTCCCCGAAGAAACCCTAATAAAACATACCAGCAGGGACGGAAAAATAGCTATCGCATTTTCGCTCATCTCCCCTCCCCTCACACGCGCACGCGTCCAAATTTACACACAGCGAAAAGAGGTTACAGCAAGAGACAGAGAGAGAAAGAGAGTCAGGCGCTTTCTACATATATATATACACACCACGGAGGCCCAATTGTCGCGGGTGGACTGCCGCTCGGCGATTCCTCAAACGCCGCTGGGACAAACTCAGCAGTCATCAATTACGGAAGCCTCGGGGCGGCGTTCTATGTCTATGTGTGTGTGTTCCGTATGCCGTTTCGTACAGTCGTACGAATTTCGGATGCGGCAATGAATTTCTGCCGAGGGGGAATCCAAAATAACGATTACGTCACCCCGAATGCAGAGAGAGAGAGAGAGAGTAGTGTTCGCCGTCGGTAGACCGAGTGAGTCGCTGGTGATTTTCTGCAGCTCCAGGCCAACTTCACGGCCCTCGGCTCGTGCGTATATGTATGAGGAAGGGACATGTGTAGAGAGAGAGAGAGGGAGAAAGAGAGAGAGAGTGAGTGAGGCCGTAGCAGTGGGGCTACATATATATGCGCACGCGGCGAATAGACGTCCGAAGTGAGAGAGAGTGAATAGGTACGTCCTCGTGGAATCGCTGAAGAACATGCGAAGTGCAGATTGAGCAATTGATTAATTCATATTGCCCGAGAGAGAGAGAGAGAGAGAGAGAGAGAGAGAGAGAGAGAGAGAGGTGTGCATAGGGCATTTTCGACGTTTGCCCGGCAAGTTGGATAAGGGAAAATTGAGCCTTTCGAGTATTTATGAGTTTCGGATGGGTATTGGCTCAGGGAAAACCGAATCTGGGTGAAACTGGTTCGTATTGTCGTAGAGAATTTGAAAAAAAAATTGGATTGGGGTATAGCTTCGTTAAATATAATGGTGTAAATTCTAACAGCGTGTATATTCAATAAATAGAAATATAATGTTTCATTATCAAATATTTTGTTATGTTATACACCAATAAATTTGCTGGTTAAAAAAAGTAAACTAAAACGAAATAAATAAAAATAATACCGAAATCAACGCGATACTTCAATGTTCAGCTTAACGAAGCTTCATTTCAACGAAACAACAAGAAAAATCCCACTGAATTAACTCTCCACACCTAACCTTCCTGCTTATTTGTTTATCCAACCCCATTGACAACCAACGTCTGCTAACACTCTGGAGCGAAATCCCACCGAAATACTCACACCCGCAGAGCCGCGTAACCCAGGGATTTCCACTGCTGGACTTCACGCCCGCGGTACTACACGTGCACAGAGCGAAGCAACGACGAAGTTCGTTCCCACGTGAGGGGGCGAACTTAACTTGAGCGATCTCGCCGCAATTCGTCGCCGTGGCGTCATCGATTTGGCTCTGACTGCACGGGGACTACGTCGCTCGCAATTAGAGGATTATAAATACGCGACATTCGTCAGGGAGATTCTCTCTCAAGTCTCTTGGTGCTTTTAATGAAGGTGAGGGTTGAAGGAGAAGAGCGGATTATTTTGAATGTTTTGGTATTGATGAATGGAAGGGTTTATTTGGATGGAGATAGAGAAGGTTATTAGTATAATTTGTCTGTCGCGGTGATTATAGAGATACTTATTTCGTGTTCGGAAAAAGAATTTTAATAGGTAGTGCTGGTTTAATTGATACAGTTGTTCAATCTGTTTTCAACTCGATGAAGTTTAAAAGATGAATTTTCAAAGACGTTCAATGACTTTTAATACAGTTACGATAAAATTTTAGAAACTCCTGAACATTGCATCATTGGAAACCAAATTTATTTATCTCTGCAATCAACGATCCCAAATCTTCTCGCCACCTCTCTCTCTCTCTCTCTCTATCTCTCTCTTGCAACAAATAAACTTAATGCGTGTGCACGCGCGCCGCTACTGAGTTTCTTTGGCCTGTTAAAGGGTTAAACGAAGCTTAAGTCAAGCTAAGTGTCGAGTCGTGTCGCTCTAAATTGCTCACTTGCTTTCGTTGAAACCAGCCCCGAGCATGTACTCCCTCTCGCTCTCTCTCTCTTTCTCCCTCTCTCGTGCTCTCACAGACTTCCTACTTTCGCTCCATGTATAGTTCTCTTGCTTAATCTTTCTCCCTCTTTCTCCCTCTCTCATGCTCGCTCGCTCATTCGCTCTCTCTCTCTCTCTCTCTCTTGCTCTCGCTCTCTCTCTCTCTCTCTCTCTCTCTGTTTCTAGCGAGTGCACACATGCACTATTTTCCTCTCGACAGACATCCTTTACCAAAGTACACAACGCACTTTACATCGACTCGTGCCCTCACTTACTTGTTTTTACCCGTGCCTTTTACTTTAGGTACCGCCACGAAAACAATGCGCGAAAATGTACGTCAGGTTGCTTGGTTTTCCTGTAACAACGTTTATTAGTAATTATCAGTTGTTGAAAACTAAACTGAGGTACAATAGCAAGAGAAATTCCTTGTTAAATTGGTCCCGATGTATCCTAGCACTTGTACAATAATATACTTCTTTGTGAATATGATCGATACACCTAATTAATTTAAAAATATATACCTATACGTCGTAAAAATTGTTATTGATTCAGCTGAAAATTTAATAAGTTCTTTAATTAAAACCTTATTAATATCTGACTAACCATGTCCTTTATATACTTCTATTTAATTAACACAATGTCTGTACCGTTTTTCATCTCGCAAGATAACACTAGATTGTCTCCGAACACATGTTTCTCTTTCCCCATCTAATAACTGAACAACATTAACTTTTCCCGGAATCCTCGTACAGTATATATATTTCCATAAAGCACCTTCTGCAACCACGCGTCCAAGACACCTTCCCGTTAGTAAAAATTAATATCAATTATTTATTACAATCCTGACCAGCTTACAAGCTTCGTTCTCCGCTCGGGCACCGCAAATAGTCCGACATCAATCTCCCGTACTTAGGCGATAACATTATTTCATCATTCATACTCGTTGATCCGCGCTCTTGCACGAGTTTGCCTGCAAACTTGGCCTAATGGACCTTTCCGCGCCACTTGCACTCTCCACCCCCACCTTCTATATACCATCGAAGGGAAAGAGTTGCGCCAAGCTCACTGACCTACGAACAAGGTGGATCTCTCTCTCTCCCCCTCTCTCTCTCTCTCTCTTGGCTACACGATATGAATCGCCTATATGAAGATCGGCCGAGCTCGATAAGAACAACGGGCAAGCGAGTCTCACTGGCTCTTTCAATCTCCTCGTTCGCGCGCAAACGCCGCCACTACTGCTGCTGCTGCTCCACCTTTTTTCCACTTGCTCTATCACGTCGTTTTTATCTGCGAGCACAAGCGCACGAGCTGACCGTTTCCTCGGCTGGCTTATCGCGATTCCGATTTTACACAGTCGATAAAGCGCGCGCGCCCGCGCCGCTGCCCGAGCAACGGAGTCGAATCGTCGGCTCTCTCTCTCTCTCTCTCTCTCTTTCTCTCTCACTCACTGTGTGTCGAGGTATATAGGTGAATATGTGAATGTGTAAGAGGGAGAAAGAGAGAGAGAAGTGCCGTCGGTTGTTATTGCACGAAGCTGGCTTTTTTTCTATTCAGCTGCGGGCAAACGAGGATTTCTCGAGGAATTAGATGAGCAGCTGATGGATAAGCAAGTTTTGCTGTCAGTGAAATTGGTTTTTGGGGTCTTCGAGATCATTGTTTTTTCGGTTTGTAAATGCAAGTTTATTTATAAAAGAGGTTTCGTCGATTCAATGTTAAAAACAATAATGAAGAAGAGTATTATATGGTTATAGTGAAACATTATCTCATTTTTTATATACCTAACAATTTGTTATTTAATTCGCAACTCCACATAACATACTTCTATTTTTATATATTTCAAATCGAATATTTTTCTTCCCTGTAATTAATCAACCAATGTTTTAAACATATCATATCCCATATCAACCCACCAGCTTCTGTTTAAAATTATTAAAACGCTATAAATTCATTCGAACGTGTTTACGTTTCGAACTTCATCCATTTTTCAACAAACCCAACTCTCGATTCGATATTCATTGTCACCCACCATACTAAAATATCCTCCTACGAACAAAATAACAGAGGGAAAAAACACGTGGTATACTCGCCACCTCAAAGAGAGGACCACGATGTCGTCCCGTAGCAGCAGCAGCAGCAGCAGCAGCAGTAGTAGCTTGGCTCGCGCGATCGTCCCTCGGGGAACACGAACCGGAATTCGATTCGGGGATACCGTAATAAGTAAGGCTGACGAAAAGACTACGTGACCCGGGGGCGGCCGTCGCACTTATGACAACGATGTCACCGCTATACCCCTGGAGGCTTTGAGCTTTCTGTGAGGTTGAGAAATTCACGGTGTAGGTATAAATATGTATACATATATATAGCTCTCGCATTCTAATAGCCAGATCGGACCCCATCTTTTCCTCTGGTTGTTAGAAAGAGAGAATTTTAATTAGAAAATTATTCCACTGGCGCTTTGATGTACACGAATTTTTTTATTTACCACCATACCTCGATATCATCGTCTACATTACTTTTTCTCAATACAACGCTTAAACGTTGCGGCTAACGCATATAGTAGTAGCTGGTAGCGGTAGCAGCAACAGCAGCAGCCCCGTGACCTCGTTCCCCTGTCCACGCGCGCGCACGCGGCTAATACAATTTATATATAAATCTCCGGCGGGCGTTTTTCCTCCCCTCCTCCCCCTCGTTTCGCTCGCCGTCTATGATGATTAACGTCTTGGAAGCAGGTCAGCTGTGTGCACGCGCGAGCGAAGCGAGGGAATCACAAACGGAAGCTCACCCCCATCAAGTCTATTTGACTAATCGCGTGGAATCCATAGTTCATAAGACAATTAACCTATCCATGTATCTCTTTCGATATTATATAATATATATATATGATAGTATATAGCGTAACGCGGAAGAGCTAAAGGTTTTCAATATTTCACTAATTTTGTGTATCATAAACCACGAGGTTTCATATTTGCTATACGCAGCCATGGACTTTTTATTTCGCGTGAAATTATTAGTGGGAGGGTGGGTTCACCTCGATAGATCAATTTTTCATAAACCTGTATGTATGTATCACTTATGGTACGTGTAAAAAAAAAGAAAAGTTTTAAAGTTGACTGTTGTTCGTCGTGTTTTTTCTCGCTTTTTCATGTCGTTCGGCTTTATCGGAGTTCACGCAAACGGTGCTTTGCATACCGCGATATATATATATATATATATATATATATATATATATATATCGATTGATATAACGGAATATAGAGTTACTTGGAAAACTCTCAAAACATTTTGTCGAGCGCTCGCACACGCTCGTGCTAAAAAGTTATTGAAATACGATTCTATATGCTTGTATATAGAATGTAAACTTGTAACAAAATATCCTTCATATGCACTTGCAAGCATCTACTCTCGTATACGTATATACGAAATGTATATCTCTTCCGGACCGTTTATATCCTCTTTGGTACAACCACTTCGACGCTTCCTCTCTCGAAAAAACTCTCAACTTTATTTAACAATTACATTTTCAACATGCTTTCCGATATTCTGTGCCAACAGCAGCAGTTCTTCCGCTACTAGCTTTGATTCTACACGCCCAGACGAACAATTCTCAACGTAGAGTTCCGTGTTCTCCCGGCGTGTTACGTACTGTGGATACGCGAGCGGCCACAGAGATATATACTCATCTCTCTCTCTCTCTCTCTCTCTCTCTCTCTCTCTCTCTCTCTCTCTAAAGCGTCCACAAAGGGAGCGATAGTGCTTTAAACGATCTCCTACGGCCGTCTCCTAAGGGGATATCAATTTCCCATTGTAGAGGCCAATTCCGACGAATTTACTATGCATGCGCTGCTTCAGGCCGTGTTGCCGACGACGGCGACGACCCGAACGTACCTTATACCTACCTATCCTAGCGTACAGAACGCTGTGCTTTCTACGTATATACATATATATATATATATATATATGTATGTATATGTGTACGTACGGGTATACTACTGACTACGCGAGGGAAAATGAAAGGGAAATAACGGGAGTCGAGAGCTCGCCTCTCGAAGAATAGGACAAAGTGGGTCGGAGAGAAGCAGCAGCAGTCGTAGCAGAAGCTTGTCGTTTGTTTATTTATTTTAGGCCGCAGCGCGCGTCCTTTTTGGAATTGTAGAATTTTGCAATTTCGCGCTACTGTGTCGTGGAGTTAATGCCTTTCCGCAATTAGAGGGCCTAGACTGCACGTATGTGTGTATGTCGCCAATACGTGTAACCTACATTACACATAGTAGGCAGAGTTCAAAATTCGTTGGTTTTAGCGTTGTATATATGTTACTGGTTTAATTTTCACGCGTTTCCAATGACTTTACACGCGTAAGATGAGACGATTAGGTGTAATTGTGTTTGCTACTGTGGAGCGATGTAAGCGGTAAATTGTAATCAGTACGGCAAAGTTTGTTATTTGTCTATCTCTAATATACTTTAAGTGAAAGCAAAGAGTTACGTTTATATACATATGAGTAATAAAGTATTCATTTAAAATGTCATCGTAGTTGAATTGTATATAGAACCATACGACTATAGCTGGAAATTAATTAACCGCGAGGAAACCAAGAAACCCCATGCAAAAACCCGATCATACCTTTGATATTTCACCTTGTGCTCGCGGCCCACTCTGATCGTAAAAAATTTAATTTCATCGCGGGATGAATTTCATGACAGGTAATTACTCGTATAGCAAACCGTATGGCGCAGGAAATATAAATTATAAATATATATATCGCGTTTCAATTATAACCGCTGCATCCGCCAGCGAGCAAACAACGAAGCAGCAGAAAAAAAGCGACGAGAAATTCATGCGAGCGCAGAGGAGGAGGAAACAACGCGAAAGAAGAGAACAGAAATTGAAATATTATGATATGCATAAGAGTGGAGGCGGAAGGGGTGGTGTATAGGAGTAGGGGGGAAAACGGAACGGACTGTATGAAAGCGTATATAGAGGCGAGGCGCTGCGGGCTGTTGTGATATGGACAGCCAATCAAAAATCGCGAGTGCTCGCGTATGCGCGTATATCGAGATGCAGGGGTGGGTATATACTATATATGTGTATATACATATATAGTGCGAGCAACAAGCGAAATCGACTCTCTTGCTCGCTCGCTGAAAACGCCAAAGGGTTCGCATCGTCTCTCTCTCTCTTTTCTCTCTCTCTCTCTCTCTCTCTCTCTCGAGTTAAGTGAAACATGCTCTCTCTCTCTTGAGTTAAGTGAAACGCCTGTTGACGTTTCATCCGGATAGTTTGCGTCTCTCGCTCACTCTCTGTCTCCTTCGCTATCGTTCTTTCTCTTCAATAGCTCTCTGCCTGTCTCTCTTTCTCTCTTCTGCGTATTCGTGTCTTCTTGAGAAGCGTTCCCCGTGTGTATGTACGTATCCGATAGTCTCTATACTGTTTGGGTCTTTTAAGATTCTTTTCTTAGCACACGGGTGTATAGAGTTTATAAGTGGGTTTAAGGTGCTGTAGAAACGATAGGATAAGCTTTTAATCTGTTTTTAATTGTAGACGGTAGAATAACGTAGAGGCTTGCCGTCAGTAATAAAAATTAAATATTCAAACAGTACAATAAATAGTTAAATAAACCTTGATCCAAATTGGCATCTTACAAAAACAAAAAATAAAAAAAATTCACAATCTCTGCGAATTTGAAAAAAATAAAATTATAAAAATTATAACGAATCCACAAAGTATCCCTCAAACTCTGATAGTTCAGAAAATTCATTTAATTTACCCGATACTTATGCTGACGTATACCTTTAAAACCCTCCCGATTAAAATATATCTCACCACTCCTCATCGTCTTCCTCCACAGCAGCAGTAGCAACACAACCATCCTAAAAGCTCGACAACTCTCAATAACGAGCATAATCGACTTTCACCCCCCTTCTACCATCCGTCGTGCAACTTCTCCCTACTTTTACCCTTCATTAAAACGGCGAAACTAAATTCAAACTCGTGCTCAAAGAAACGTCCATACCACGACTCCCACTGTACACTAGCAAACCATAATCGCGCCGATCAATGGTTACCAACTTACAATCCGACTTCCTTTCATCTCTCGCTCGCTCACTCTCCATGCATCTGGCCTGGTTCTTTGTGCATTGCCTCATCGCATTGTCTCTCTTTTGATCCACCACAGCCGCCGCCGGCACTACGAGCTTCACTACAAAGGCAAAGAGACACACGTGGAAGGAAAAAAAAGTGCGTGTATGTATATATATATATATATATATATATATATATATATATATGTGTGTGCACTGGACTACCGCTGCTGTCGCGTTCGATTTCGCTGAGAGGCAGAACAGTGGTATATATATGCGGAATGGCTCGAAGAGAGAAATGGACCCGAGGGCATGTGTGTGTGTATGTATGTGTGTGGCTTTGCTATGCGAGCTTCGACTTTTGTCCGCAGGGGGTGACGGTAAGAGGTGAATCTGATGGGAATTTTTTCGAATTGTCCATATAGTGGTGGTCAGGAGAGTTTAACTTTGCAGTTGCTTCGTTCGATTACGCTGAACATGATGTGGGTTTAGAAACTCTGGGGTTATGAGTTTGATGTATCATTTGCTATGGATGGAAATTGATAGATGAGAGGACTAAAACGTTCGCTGTTTGAGGTGTCGTTTGTTTGGTATTTTTTTTTTAATTTTAAACAGTTTCAAAGTACTTTATGCTGTTAATAACTCTTGCAATGAAAAAAATATGCGAAGATGTACTTTAAATAAACAATTTAATCCAATTGAATTATTTACTTATCATCAGTTCGCTAAAGTTTAATCGTAGATTAAAGTGAAATTTTACTGTTTGGAAATAAAATCACTTGAGGAAATAAGAAAACTTTTTATGTTTGTAAACTTTGCTTTATCAAGTAGCACTACAAATTGTTTTTCCAGTTGGAAACAAAACTCAAAGTACGCTGCTGCCGAGTAAGCTTCTTAAGTAAATATATATACATTTTTACTAGTCATTTGTTTCTATTTTATAAAATAATAATGTTAACAGTGGCTGTCATTTTTTGCGAATTCTATGTAATTTACGTAACTACATAATCCAGAACTTTCTTCCACGAGAAAATATGTTTGATCTCTACTTACTTTATTCATTTCTTTGCTTTAAAATCAATAACCAATTACCATCTTCTTTAATAAATAGCTACATCTATTGTTTATTAACACAATTCCACCGGCCCATTCTCCGCAACCTCGAAAAACACGAAAGGAATATTGGTTTTCCGCTCAGCCCCACCAAAGGAGATTCGAAACTTTAAAGTCGACTTACTCAAAACTGTTTAAAGTAAGAGAGGGAGAGAGGGAGAAAAAGAAAGACAGAGAGACTCTTGCATATACATAGCTGTAGCTTCTATCCGTCCATTTATATAAAATCCCTTTGGGCACAGCAGCTTAGGCCAGTGGGATTAGTATATTGATAAATTTCTACGGTCAATTGAATATCGCGAGGTTCAATAAAACGCATATTAATAAGGCTATCACTATTCAGCCAAGCGGTACTTGCCGAATAGTTTGCCACTTTGGCCGCGATAATTTCGGCGCACTCCGTTATAATGAACTTCTAATAATTAAATTTCGATTAAGGAGAGGCGACGGCGACGTCGGTGGCCCAGAATCTCGGTAAGAGAGAGAGTGAGAGAGAGAGAGAGAGAGAGAGAGAGAGAGAGAGAACCTTATAGTTGAAGCGCCAAAGTTGCCGTGTCAATAGAATATTAGTTCCAGCCTGTATGCAAGTGCATTTAACGGTATTTTACTTGTACGAGTTTTTAAGAGGATAATCGTGTTGATGGAAAGGTTTTGGGGTGAAATTGGTTTCATTGTTGCATGCGCAAAGTAATTCGTGGCAAGGATTTTAAAAGTGCCAATAATTTTTAGATTTTCACGCTATACATTTATTTTAAAAATTATTACAGATTAAAGTAGAATAATATGATGATATATATTATTGAAAACAGTTTCTCGGATAAACGATTCTTAAGTGTATTGATTTTTTTTCCTTCTTGTTTGCACTTTAAAACAATTTGTACAAATGGATTCATTATTAGTTTAAAAAGTGATAGGAAAAAATCAGCGAGTAGACAATATTACAAAAACAAAGTTTGCATTATACATTAATATATTCTCTCGGCGTTTCCATCGGTTCTACAGATATCGATTTATGCCTATTTTATAACACCTTTAGGTCTGTTTTATTTATCTAGAGACATATCGATTTATTAAATAAATGGAAGAGCACTAAAGAAATATACAATCAAAACTATCACGTCAACTTCATAGATTATACTATAAAGCCGTCCGTTTTTTCATTTTTTTGCTTTCACATAATTTACAGAAATGAAAAAAATGTTTTTTAATGAGATTCTATCTACTTACTAATTAGTATACGGTGTAACGTACCATATTTTATGTGACAAATTCAAAATATTGAAATCACAGACTTTTCGATGCTTTGTAATAAAGTATGAGATTAAAATTTCGGTTCAATCAACGAATTACTTACAGGAAAAACCTCAAAAACATAATTCATTGTTCCGACGTTCTGTTACGTTACATGAATCTTAAAGTATTCAACACTCCAAACTTCAGCAAACCTCCAAAAATCTCTTGAAAATCATTGCTCATCCGTATTACGAGATCCACGAAGCCTTCGTTACTAGCGACAAGCCGACTTTCCGAAATTTTACCGCAAAGGCAACTGCGACGCGTCAATTGGAGAAAATTGGAAGCTTCGTTATTTACAATTGACCCAGACTCGGTGAAATCCCCGGCCGGAATTTCTTTTCCCGTCCACGTCCGAAGACGCGACGCGCTTGCACATTCCATTTGCGTCGCTCCCGGTTTTCTAAGCTAAAGCTGCTTAGTGAGAAACGGAAGAGAAAGAGGGAGAGAGAGGGAGAGATTCGTCGAATAAGAAATGCGTTTTTTGAACTTTGATTGCGGAATAAGAACGAGCGTGTTTCGTCTCTGGAACAGGGAGACGTTTAGTATTTTTAGCAGGTTAAAGATGTTTTGGATGTTTTTTAATTTTTTTTCGTTTCTTTTCCTAAAACAAAGATAATGTAAAATTATATATAATACGCGGGTACGATTAATATTTTTAGTAATACAGAAAAGTAAATAAATAAATATTTTGTCTCACCATCGTATTATAACCAGTGCGAAATGTATAAACGCTAACCTTTCAATGTACATGAAAAGAAAATTACACGTAAATAAAGGAAACTGAATGAAAAAGGCATCGAGCACGTGGAGGAGAAATATATACAAAGGCGTGAATAAAGAACAATGGTGAGAAACCCCTACGGAATGGAAGAACATATTGCAAACATATGTGTTCTGAAATGATGAAGCGGAAATTCATTGCTGAGAATACCGACGGCGGGATGAAATAGTGCTTTTCTGGAATCTTTTTATTAACATTCTCTTTAATGTAATATTGTGATTAAATTTTCCGAGTGTAGTAAGGACAAATAGTAATCTATGGATTTAATGAGACACATATTTTAAATTTTATATCTAATTCAACATGAAATACGTTATTACAAATTCTTATGAGTCATTTTTACGGGTACTTCTACAATGTAGTTAGACATTTTTGGAGTTTACAAATAAAGCAATTCTATTATGATTACTAATTGCATTGTATTTTGTTTACGAATGGTATTAATGCCGTAATGTGATATAAAGCCGATGCAAATCAGCTTATCCGTAACGGTAATCTCTTATATCATTTCGCCACTTGTTGTATCAGCAATAATATAACTAACTTTGCCAATAAACTGTAGTACAAGCGAATTATTTTGCCAACGTAGACGTTAACTTATAGAGCTGCCCTAAACAGAAAATTAGTCAGCAAACGGGGGCGACGAAAATAGCAATTGCGCATAATGTTATCCGGGAATTTGCTAGAGGAAACTTTTCTCCCCTATAACGTTAATTCAACTGTTCATTAGGTCGACAATTAGCGTGGCGATAATCCGAAAAACGTAAGAGATAGCCATTAAAATTTTAAACCCCCGGTCCCTTCGCGCGGTTTTGTCTGATAAATTTACGATGCGCGAATGGCCGAACTAGATTACCGGATTAGCATTTTCAATGGGGAGCTGAAAATGCAAAAATAAATTCAATTGACTAAAGTCGATTTTGGAATATCCCCACGTATTATACAAGAATCATTCTCGACATAAATCAACACGACGTGATACAGTCAATATTTTCCACGACAAAGAGAACGCCAACATCATCTTCCCACCACTGCCTCCAAAAAAAATATTTATAACCCCCTTCATTTCGGCACTTCAAATCCTTGCAGTCACTCTCACTACTCTTCGTGTCGAAACGCGAGGTCCAACGAAAAAAGACTCGACGAGGCGACAATAAACACGTGGAAAGTACCTTCCTTTGCATTTACAATCCACGCTCATACATCTCACCTTCTCCTTCACTCTCACTCTCTCTCTCTCTCTCTCTCTCTCTCTCTCTCTCTCTCTCTCTCTCTCTCTCTCTCTCCTGTGTAATCTTTGACGATCCAC
>JAYJLV010046793.1:0-15000 GCA_036873485.1 Torymus texanus
GTGAGCTAAAATGATTAACCGCATCATAGATATCGGCAACCATTATTTCATTAAAAGTCATACCTTCCGAAAATTCCGTCAGGCTATCAAGTGAGTCAGCTACAGGAGGAGTCTCTGGATCATACGACACAGTTCTAAAGTGCTCATTGAGGTCGCTTGCTGAGAAAGTCATCTCGCGCTCGCGCCAGATATCTTTTGGGTCACTTTTGGGTCTTTTGGGTCACAGAGAGAGAGAGAGAGAGAGAGAGAGAGAGAGAGAGAGAGAGAGAGAGGGAGAGGGGGAGGGAGAGGGAGAGAGAGAGAGAGAGAGAGAGAGTATTCCACTTGAAATTCCGAAAAGGTACAGTTAAAATTAGAACAATGTATAGCGACAGAATACATCTGCCTGTATAAGTGAAGTAGATAAAAGAGAAGTGGCGTTGTGTAAGGAACGTACATTCAAAGTATGGAGATAGATGCGCATACTGTTCCATTTAAAGGGCTATACTTCCTTTTTTTTCTCTTCACCGCCCATCCTTTGAAGCCGTTCGTTTAATTTCTTGAGTGTTTTATTATGGGATTTGTTATATTCTTCGATAAAATTATACTACAGAATTCAATGCAGGAATTTCAAAATAGTAATAATAAAATTGTTGTATCGAAACTTTGATTTATTCTATACGCAAAAATATTCAAATATTTCTTATCGTTAAACAAATATTTACATTAACTATAATATTATGTTTCAAAATTTTAATTAAATAATCTACCAAATATTTATTAATCATCGAATAACCGACACCCAAGCAAAACTGAAACACATACATACACTGATACACATGACCATATAAAAGACCCGGGACCTAACAAGCGAAACCTTATCTCTCCCATCACACGGAAAGCGCGCGTACACACGTACAACTCATCCCGCAAAAACCCTCCATTCATCGCGGAACTTCGAAACACACGCGCGTCCGCGTAATTCTATCAGCCACCGTCGCCCGCCGCCGCACCCACCCACACATATATAATACACGCGTACGCGCGTGCGCGAAATTATGAACTTCCGCGTCGCGCGCGTGTTGTTCATTGTGAGCTTGCGCACACGCAGAGGCGGGCAGCTCGATTTTCTCGCTGGGAGATCTAATTAGTCGTCGCTGGTTTACAGCTCAGAGGAAGAGGAAGGGGGAAAATTTCGTTATATCGGACCGGCTGCCCGCAGCAAAACCTATACGCGTGGTCGTATATATATACGTGAGGACGCGTGTGTCGTCGAGGTGGATAGTATATATAGTATAGTAGTTTTCGCGGGTATTGTGTGTATGTATATGGAGGGGAGGTTGGTATGATGTGAGATGAATATTACGTTGCGTTGTACGTAGTGACGAGAAGGGGAGATATGGTGATATGGGGATTGTGGGGTAGGTGTGGGTGGTGAGCGTGCTGGATTGCTGAAGTTTTATTTTAATATGATCTGGTTTGAATTTTGATTAATTAGAGAAGGTTTGATTTATGCCGGACTATTATGCCGTTCTTTTTGTTTTTGTATGGGATATTAATTAGATTTTATTACCACAATAATTTGAGTATTATGGTTAATTAGAGTGTTTGGCAATTAACTTGACAACTAGAATAATGTTACGGCGACGACTAAAGAAAATAAATAAGTTAGAATAACAAGACCGACGTCGGCCACCATTGCGGTTATATACATACGAGAATATGAAGTTGTTATTTACAACGCGCATCACGAATCGCAATTATTTTGAGATTAATTCGCGAGTGGAGCGACATAATGTGAGGATTACCTGAATAGAGGATCGTTGGCGCAATTTACAACTATAATTCGCGTGTTCTTCACTGCAAAATATGTACGTTGAATGTTTTACCGCGCGCACGCGTGCGCATGCAGAACGCTAGAGAATAATTCAGGTGGCTCATGTATGCGTGATGTCAACTATATATTAATGCATAAAACAACTAGTTGCTCTACCAGCATGGATTTTCCGCACGTTTACTTGCTCATTAATTTTAGAACGGTTCTATAACTTTGGCAACAGATTAACGCAGGCATAATGTCAACTGTTGTTTCTACTTAATTCCTAAGGTACACGTGTTATGTATTATATTTTGTAAATGTCAAACCGGAAAATCTTGAATATACTCCTTTGGTTTAAAAATAAAAATTTTGGTACGTAATGCTTTTGAATTTTCAATGCACTTAACAGCGACGCGTTCAATGGTAGCCACGTGCGCTCATATCCAAACCAACGCCTATACTAGTACACCGTCGCCTCCGTAATCGCGGACGTTGCAGTGGCTGCTCATTACGCGGTGTACTTTCGAAATTACGCATCCATTAGCCTGGCGAACGCTGCGCGCGTAATCGTCCGAGCTAATTGCGGGGCGGAACGAATTTTCGTCGCGGAGAGAGAGAGAGAGTGAGAGCGGGTTCCTTATTTACTTTGCAACGTGCAGGTGTACGCGCGTCTTTTGCACGGTGGTATGTGTAGCGAAGAGTTTTGTGTAATTGATATGATGTACAGTGCAAGAAAATTGATTTATTTAGGTTTAATTTGGTTCATAGGGTAGGTTGTAGTGGTAGGAATTGGTATGTTGATGAACGTTGGTATTGATTCTGTAAGATGATGTAATATAATTCTTGAATATAGGTTTGGCAGATTACGAATATACTATGTGTATATTAATTATTTCCACATATGTGCTAATTAAATGCATTTATTTGTTTTACAGTATAATTTTGTTTAAATCAATATTTTAATATACTTCCAATGAATTTTTTATGCGAATGACTATATAGAGACCCACGAAATGTAAGGAACTTTTGTTAAATACCACAATTCCGTCTTTATTGCTGCTTATAAAACTCAGCTTTATATTTACCAAAAGTTAATTATATTTCCATAAAATTTCAGAAAATTTCGCAAGCTTTACTGGCTGCATTAAACTTCGCGCGCTCTCAATTTATGTTTTAAAAACCGGCATTTTAGTTTAAATTCGCAACATCTGCACCGCATAAACCTAGCCTGTTAAAAATATATAGTCATAAAAATAATATTTCGTGTACTATATTATGAGATAAATACGCGGAAAGACATCATAATTAGTAAAAACTCTGATAAACATACGAACACGTGATCAACGGCGATCTTACACCTATATAGACCTCTGAGGTCAAAGATACCTGAAAAAATGAATTAAAATATAATTATCAAAAATAAAATATTATATACTATAAATACAACTGGTACAAAGCTCTGAATTTTTTATATTTTTATATAAAAAACCATTTTTGTCCTTAATTTTTGCAATTTTTATGGTTTTTTATATAAAAAATATACTTAATTAAAAAATCTATAAAAATCCATCGACCGGTCTCCAAAAAAGTAACGCAAAATTTTTTAAAAAAAAAAGACTATGTTTCAGGATAAAGAGAATCAAAGGACCTCTACCTTTGCTTATTTTGTTAAAAATTATTTATATTTATAGTATATAATATTTCATTATTGATAGTTATATTTTAATTCATTTTTTCAGGTGATTTTGGCCTCAGAGGCCTATAGATGTAAGACCGCCTTAAGAGAACCAATAACATTTACATAGTGAAAAAGAAAATTCTTTCGAATGAAACCATATATATTTCGCTTGTAAAAATTATTAATAGTGACAGAATCTCATAACTTTATATCTTCAGCTCGAGTTTATCCTCCTCAGCTTCGTTCTTGCTCACATATATATACATATGCGCTTTCAGCATATTCGGGAGACCCTTTGAAACTTCGTCGCGCGGTCACTTATCCGGGCGCGCGCACCGTTAACGTCGGCATATAAACTGTAAAAATTATGCAAATTTCAGGATTAATGTCAGGATTAATTTCGCGAGACCGCGTGCCGCTGCTATAACCACTTATATCTCGCCCGTCTCATATCGGGCATAATGCGCATTCCGCTTCTTAATTCTGAAAATTTGACTGCGGAACGTATATATATCCCCCTGCACACGCGTGTACAGCATTTTAAAATTCCTCCCTCCGTGTGCTCGTGCACAAGCTTCACATTTGCGCTTGCTGCACATACTTCCTCTCCTTCTCTCTTTCTCTCTCGTTTCTCCTTTTATATGCACGCTCGCCTAATTTATCATACTGTCTTTTCGCGAGCTATCCCCATATTTTTCGTCCCGCAAAGTCCACCTCATGTGAGCGTGCAGTTACTTTTTTTTCGTTTCTACTGCTGCTTCCGTGCACTCGGCGTAGTCTCGTCTAAATTGCACGCTTCTTTTTTACTTCCGCTTTCCCCTCCTTCTCTAGCTCTCCTTCGATTCATTTTAATTTTTACCCTGTGATGGACAGAGAGAAAGAGAGAGAGATACATAGAAGCAGCTAAAGAGGAAATTGTACCGCATATTTTTACCGTAGTTTTTTGGTTGGAAATATAAGGTAGGAAAAACATTTCAACAAGAGGAGTGAAAATGCAAATTAAACGTTTTATTAATTATGAATTCTCACATACGTCGGTGAATATGTGCTGATTAACTCGTTATTAAAATGAAGATATAAATAAGAATGTAAAATACAGCCACCTGAATTTATTATGCTCATAAAAAAACTTGAATATTATACATTACAAAATAATATTTGATACTCTTCTTTGTAAATTCAGTTTTTAAAAGCAAAATTAATCATTTTTTCACCAAATTTGTTATTACCATTGTAAAAATCAAATCAATTTCTTCATTATTAATCTAATCATAAACTAAACGATTAAAGATAACTTCATTTTCCACTAATATCCTTCGCGAAAACAATACCGCAACGATTTCCCCTCCCCAAACCCTAAACTTAATTCCTCATTTCGGCATTCGTAATAGAACTCACGCTGCACCCATACTGCCCATCCCCATATACCATCCATCTTCCACTCTCCCAAACCGCGTTTCCCTTTAATCTTCGATTCCAGCCTCGTTTTATCATCTCCTAGTGACTACCTTCCACCTCCACTTCTCTCCCCCAAGCAAAATGATATATATCGGCACGAGCCGATCTCCGGTCCACGAACCAGTTCCGTGTATATATATATATATATATTCGCGCGCGTGCGCTGTATAACCTGTTTGAACGCGAATGGAACCTCGCGGCAAGACCGCATTACTGTTTAAGTGCGATATACTTAGGCCGTCGATTTATGCTCGCTGTGGATTTGAATTTCTCGCTCTCTCTCTCTCTCTCTCTCTCTCTCTGTCTCTACGCGCGAGTGAAGATAAAGACAGGCGTGAGGAGGAGGAGGAGAAGGAGGATTTATAGGGGACGATGTGGGAATATGCCCGTAAGGAGTCGATTTTTGTTGAGGTGCGAGTACCGCCACTGATCAATGGCTGCGGTGCGCGTGTTTCTCGATTTGCGAGGATGGCTGGGATGAAATACGAGGACGGTAATAGGAAACGGGTCGGTTATAAGCTTATGGTGAATTTGATTTTTATGTGAATGTTGTAACTATGCTCGTGGGTTGTTACCATAGAATGTACTAATGGCTGTTGAACGTTGTTGAGTTATTCAAAATTTAGGAATTATTAAGATTGCCATTATGTTACTTATGGTTACAGGAGTATGGATGTCTCAACTTGAAAGCTTTCGTTCAGTATCAAATATAATTTTATATAATATATATACAATTCGGAAAAATTATTTATCAGCAGAAAACAAATTTTTTATTGTATTCTACAAAATTTATTTTTCAAAGACAATACAATTTAAAATTCTCTCAGTACATTATAACTCATTTGAATTATTACTCTTTGAAAGGTTTATTCTCCTACAGTTCATTGTTTTGTAATTACTTTTCGCAGCGCCGAATTGAAGGGCCGATTAATAACGTCAAACGGAAGGATTTAGCCCTCCTATAATTATTTAAAGTGCCGGTAATAAAGAGAAAGATAATATGCGGGGTGTCAATAATGGTATTTAAAGAGCGTAATGCCCGCACTCTCTCTCTCTCTCTCTCTCTCTCTCTCGCTACAACTTTGCCCATTCGATATAATTATGGTTATTACGTGAAATTTCAACGTGTAAATTCTTCTCGAGACGTGTTCGAGCATAATTTGCATTCAACGTATATGAAAAAAATTAATAAATGATTCGTATACATAATATTCTCGTTCTCTCCCTCACCAACTACAATCCGATTTCTCCCTCTCTAACATATAAGATACGAAATTCCATATATCCCGATACGAATCCTTCTACGTCATCGATGAATAATTGCAAAATCCCTACGCCCGTAATTCAGCATTCGCACGACTCAATCATCCGATAACGCGCACTCAGGAAATTCTCGCGCGGCGTTCTCTGCACACGCTCTAATTAAAATATCCACGCGCCACACTCTCAGGAATGTCGACTTGCGTCACCATAATATACACCTGCTCGTCGATATAAAAAAAAAAAAGAAAAAAATAAATTCCCCGCCTTCGTGTGCATACCTCGTGCATTACGCGTATATACACCTACATACATATACAACGACCAGCGCCGCTCATGTTCTCCGAAAAAACGCCTTATCTGCCGATTTATCGATGTACGAGGGTTAAAAAAAAAGGTACATATAATCGTCGATTGCCAAGCACCACGCGTGTGCGTTAACCTGTTGAGTATATATACGGAGGCGGTGGTAAAAGTGTTTTGTTCGCGCGTGTTATATGTGTTGTTGCAGTGTGTAGGGATTCCTTTTTCGGCTCTTTCGCCAGTGAGTGAGTGAGTGAGTAGAAGGGGGGGAGTTTACACTCCATTCGCTCTTTAACGTGTGCATTTGGTGGCCGCGCCTGACGCCTCGTGAGAACCCAAGCAGGTTTCCGGAGTATACTTTGTTGGACGCTTGGTATTGTTTTCGAGAGAGAGCGTGTGGGCGAAATTGTAATGCAAGAGAAAGAGAAAGAATAAGAGAGCGTGGTACAAATGGGTTCTGGTAATTGGTCGTGTTGTTGTATATCGATGCGAGACCTCGTTTTTTATAAAGTTACAGCATTGGTTGTTGTTTCGTATATATATCGGTGGGTGTGTCGATATATTATGGTGGTAGTGATTGTATAAACAGATGTTATTTTCTATAGGTATACGTGAATAATAAATGGTGTTTCGGCATTTATTTAATGAAAGGATTTAAAAAGGTACCTGTGCCTCGATGATTTTTATATTAATCATTTTTAATTAATTATTACTCATATACCAATTATAAATGATTAAAATGATCTCTCAAAATTTTATTAATCAATCACTTTAAAAGAATTAAAATAAAAACTGCATCATTATAACAATCCCAATTATACCCATAACCACCAATCCAATAACTTCCCAAAACAAAAATCCATCCGATACACATCTGAAATCCCAACCGCACTCCTGGCAAACGCGAACTATACACCCAAACCCCGAGACTGCACATCCTCGGCCTCGCGTCGCAATTAAGCGCCATCATAATGACACACACACACACAGAGCCATAGAGTTCCTCCCACCGTATATCCCCGGGAATTCGTCCTCCACCTCTACCACCACCACCACCACCACCTCCTCCGATACATCCACTCGATTCCGTCCCCGGGCATTAGAGAGCCGGCGCGCGACACGAGTTGCGACGCGAGTTTCTCAAGTGGCCCATTAAACCCAGCGCGTATAGTAGTAGTAGTAGTAGGAGTAGTACTAGTGAGTGCATCCCTCGCGCGTGCCGAGAGCTACTGGACTTTGTTAGTACCTCGTAGAAGAGGGAGAGAGAGAGAGAGAGCGGCAATACGTGCGGACGCACTCGTGCGCTGTTGCACCCGGAGTTTATCTGTACAGTAGGGAACCGAAGGATTGAAGGTTTTAGGTTAGGTTATCGGGAGATATCGGTTGAGAGGTTGTAAATCTAGTATTTTTGGGTCTGACTGTCTTTAATTAAAATTATTTAGTATATTTTTTTGTTGTTGTTGGTGTCATTAGGTAGTTAAATCTTTGAGGAACGGTTGGTACCGTGTGTAAAATCGCGTTTATAGATATACATATATATACGATTTAGCGCATGGTATTTATTATCGACACCCACGGTGAATGTGTCAAGATTAACAGATAATGGAACGCGAGCTGATGGAAGCGGACAATAATGCAGGATCAAGAGGGATAATATACGGGACTAAACACAGCTGCGATGTTAATGCTATTAATACCAGGTAATAAGGTTCTTTGATACAAGTGGATATATATATATATATATATATATATATATATATATATATATATATACGATCATGCGAATGCACGCGTTATTTGTATTACTAGAGATTTGAACAGCGCGCGTTGCGCCCCCTAACCTGGAAGATTCGACTTCCTGACTTAGATGTATGCGCAATACATGAGCCAATCGCATAACGTTTATCTTGGCTTCACAACATCCGGACATGACTTTTTTATATAGGGACAAGTGGATTCATAAGTATATCACATCTCGTTCCAACAATTTGCCTGAAATATTCAAAAAATCGCGTACATTATCACTAATTCAATCAACCCTTCATATACAACACTTGAAACTTCATAATCTACCGATCAATCGCTATACACTGGACGCACACCTTGACGTATATATATAAGCAACTTTCAATCGGAGCGATAAACTGACCCTGATCCTCCCAGTTACTGTATACACGGCGAGTCTAATCTCACTCTTGCAATCGATAAGCCAGGCGCGTTCAGTGCAATTACTTGAGCTTGCGTACTAAACCTCCACCTACTCTGCATTGTCCACGTGATGCGTATATGGATTTGTACGTATATGTATACGTAAAGGTAGACGACGACGACGACGACGACGACGACGGGCATATAATTATCAGGACTGTCGTAGGTTGGCTACTGCTTCGAATCCTTCGGCCATTACCGATACCCTTATACGTATGCGAAAGGAGAACCATTTCCATATCGAATCTGCTTCTTTTATGTTCTTCTCGTTTCAGCTTGTTCGCTCTGGATTTCGTTTCTTTTCGAGATATCTATACGTTCTTGGTTAGTATAGTGGGATTGTATGTACGGTCCAATATCGTTTCGCGTCCCGATATTTCATGTTATTTGTGTGGTTACTTCTGGATAGTCCTTTTGGGTGGTGGATGTTGATTTGAGTCTGGACGTAGCTGAGATAAATTTTTAACTATCCGTATAAACGATAAACTCATTATTTTTAACCTTTTTTATCTAATACTTTTTAATCAATATTATGGTTTGAGCAACACTGATTTGTTTTCATTTACTTGTTATTTATTATTTAGAAAATTTAGATTTTTTTAAGTAAGTGTATACGTACTCAAAACTAATAAAGTAGAATTACGCGTTGCAAACTGATAATTTATAAAAGACAAAAATATTTAAACATATAGTATATCAACTATTTCTACAAACTAATAAGCCTATACATTATAAATAATATATCATGTACATCAGTTTTACTACCACGAATAAATGAAGTACTTAACGTTCCTCCCGTTTCCCCTATCTCTCACTACACCTTCACTCTCTCTCCCTTCTCCACTCCTCCACTCACCAAAGACAGAACGACACTACACGACCCCACGCTCCGGGCATAATCAGATACCTATACATATATATGTATATATATTCTCCTTCCCCCTGTAGGTCGCTCTTCCACTTTGTAGCACATCAGAGCGGCGATTTCTTCGCAGCGTATATAACGAGGCCGACGCTTATGACAAAAACGTTCTTCGAAACTTCTTCGTTGGTTTTTGCCACTGGCCGACGGGGCAATAGACGCTGTCCATTTTCGGCAACGCTTCTAATTAAGCTCGAAGATCGGCAGCGGCGACATAAATCGGGATTCCACCGCCGCATGTATGTTTTTTTTTTCTCTCGTGCGAGTGTTGGTGGTAGTTTCGGTGGCAGATTTTTGGGCAGAAATCGTCGGTTTGCCGTATAAAGGAAAATAAAGGGACCGGTAGTTGAGAATTATATGTACGCTCGTGTGTATATGAAGTAAGAAGAGTTGCGGAAGTGAGATCTTTTTTTGTTAAAGCTACCGACTTTTTTTTATTAACCTCACTTTTCAATGAAATACCATTTAATTACACGACGGCGGTTCTCTATTCCTTATAATCAATATTTAATAAACGCTCACTCATCGTATGCCCATCATCATTCGGGTTTTATTCCGAGGACATACACACCATAACGAGATAATCGCGCACGTATAGAACTTGCACGTAAAAACCATGAAATTACAGCCTTTCACGCGCGCATCGTTGCAAACAATCAGCTCATCTTCTCTTTCCCTCTCTCGTCTAGAGCCTTTTTATCTCCTTAAAAAAAAAGAAAGAGAAACAGACAGTCGGATCGTTTTTACGCACGCGTTGCAGTCCAAAGCCAGAGAGAAACCGGAAGAATTGTGGTAATCGCTCGCGGACTCGAGCTTTAACGTCTTCATAATTACGCCGTCGTCATCGTCGCTCCACTTCGTGCACCGTACGTCTCTTTTATTTCACCGGCATCACGCGCGGGTGAAAAATCCGTCTCGTTGGAAATTAACGGACAATTACAGCTACGTTTAGTCTAGTCGTCATTATCGTGTAGAAGGAGCTTCCTTTTGCACGAAGAGAGTCTATGTGTGTGAGAGAGCAAGAGAGAGAGATTAAATGAATTATACTCCCAGCGCGACGCTAGTTTAAAATTCAATTATCGAAGTTTATTACTGCGCACGTTTAATGCTCCGTAAAGCGAGCGAGTATAGGTAAGCGCGTGCGTGCGTGCGCATGAATTGTAATTATCGAATGCGTCGTGGTTGCGCGCGTGCTCGTGGCGAATAATTTAGGCGGCGCGACGGTGGCAGAGGCTGGCTTCGAGTCGATTAGAAAGACATCAGTGTGGTTGCTGGGAGTTGCTGTGTGTTGTGCTTGTGTATATATAGAGGTTGTTGCCAATTTGTGGATGTTTCTGATTTATATGCTAATGTAGCGGGAAATTAAATTTACTCGTGTTATTTTACGAATTATGGTTGTTATAGGTAAATATAATTCTTCTTTTCTAATCAAATTGTTTTGTTTCGCAATTGGTATATGCTTACCACTTTATTACTGAAATTACTTCATTTAACAGTATGCATAGTTAATATAATATGATAATATGATTATTATTGCAAACACAAGAAAATGAGATATCATGAATTCTACATATATATTCGCATTGCTTAATATATAAGAGTGACTTATATACATATTGCCATTCTGTCATGTTATCCGTTAATCTTATACCGTACAGGTAACTCGACATTCAGTCTAAAACGAGATTACACATACTGTATACGATCGTAAGCCTCGTCCTCTTATCTGCCAATGAAAATTGAATCTGTCTCATCTCGCATTCAAATTCAACTGCACCTCGATGCGACTTCGACGGAATACAGAATTAATGTCGCTTATCGAATCATCAGCGCTGTCGGTAATGAAAAGCTCTTGCGTTTTTAAAGTCGTTTTTCCTTCTAGCCTATCCTCAACAATCTTATTTCCGGGTTCCCTTTCCTCTCCCACGGACTTTTCCAACTCGCCAGTAGTCGAGGGCTTTTCAGCAAGCCTGTCGCGTTCGACTTTTCGCTCGAGACATTTTTTTTTTCTCTTGCGAGTGTCGACATGAACGTCTCAGGACTTTTCCTTGATAAGATATATATCGGCTTCGTTACCACTTGACATTCTTCGCCGGTGTCATCGAGATGAAGTTTTGAAGCTCGCCGCGGAAGTGTATATCAATGTTTTGGAAATACGTTGACAAGGTATTAACCGTTAATATTTTTTACCTATAGGTTGAAATACGTGATTTTCTTATAAATCGTCGTAAAAAAGTAATTTTATATTTAAAATAAACTGGAATAAAATGCAAAAAAGGAATAATACTTAAGCAATCGAAAATTCTTACTGTACTTCTAATTAGAGTGAAAAAATTCACGTCTCGCTGCGCATATTCAACGTATTCTCTTAATTGCGCGCGTGTGAGTCATCAAAAGAAATATTTTTGAACACATTATTTAAATGCGTTGCTCTTAAAAAATACGCATAAAGGTATAAAAAGGACGAAGAAAGCCCTTTACATTCTTGCACTCGCGCATACACGCACAATGTATCGTATACATATATACCACGGCGTGTGTACGCTATTTGAAAATTTCTCTGCGTAATTTCCAAGTCCATACATTACGGGACGTTCCATTAACATTTTTGCTCACCCTTGGGGATGAATCCGCATGTTCAAAGCGGAAAGGACGCCGCGTGAGTATTACAAACAAACGAGCAAAGAAAATTTTTGTTTTTAATTTAAACGCTACCGCGGCAATTGAGGTGCCGACGAATAAGTTTCTTAAAAAGTTACACGTACATTACGTAGATATACGTTGCTGGAATCTTTCCTTTCGCATTTCGGATTTTGCTCTCGGCGGTTACGCTACTTCGCATACGCGGATTGGTCCAATAAAATATTCATTAGCTGCCCACCGTCGTGACACGTATCCTAATTATTTGACGAGAGTTGGAGAGAACGTCAACCCCTTAATTTGACGCCTAGCTACACAGCAGATTTAATTGCAAATTTACCTTTGACGTGCGTTCTAATTATTAGGCAATAAACTTCATTAAGCGAATGGTAGAAGTATTGACAATTCCCAGTGGGGTTGCTGTGTGTGTTGTTAAAGTGAAGTGTCGCTCACATAATTATACAATATATTTAATAAACCGGCTGCGTGTAATACAGTTGTAATTAAATTTTTACTGTACTTTACAGTTGCAATTTTAATTAAGTCATCTCAACGTTACAGTTGAATTATTAACATATTGTCATTTTCATCTCTTATATAACATTATTTAAATTTAATTAACAGTCTGATTATAATTTTTAATTTAATTAATACATTTTCAACTGTAAATATACATTAAATATTGTTCAAAATATATGAATTTTACACTTATCGATGAAATCCTCACTGAAAACCAAAAAAACATCCTATAAAATCACACCAATTTGCAAAACCCTGCCAAAAAGCATCCAACGGCAAATCTAACCACTTCGGCAGAAAGAAAGAAAAAAATCCCAACTCTCATTTCGAAAACGACATCCTTTCGCATTTGTTTCGTGAATCGCGTCTCCGGTGTCCTACTCACTACTATAGCCTCTCGCATTTGCAGAAACGTCGCTCTCTCTCTCTCTCCCCGGAGATACAACGATATATACCCTATATACTCGCGTCGTCGCGTCTTCGCTCGGTCCCCCCAGGGGAGGCGTGTAACGCGCGCCTTAATCGAATCGCCCTCTTCTCTCTCTCTCCTTCTCCTTTCCTTCTCTTGCCCTCTGATAAGGGGCATTCTAGGACGGCGCAACGGTTTTTCGCCCCGAGCGGAAATTTCGGTGCGCGCCCGAGGAATTTCAGAGCGACGGTATGGAATTTCGAGCGCGGAAATTTGAATGGAGAGAGGGGAAGAAGAGGGTTAAGGTGACTTTTTGGGGGATTCTTGTCTGAGGTTGCGCATTCAGATCGTTATTTATGTACTGTACTTGATGTTTATTTTATGTGGTTGTTGTGGTGGTTTATCTTGGACGTTGAAGAAGTAATCGTATATATCAGTTTATACGATTTCCAAGAGACAAAAAAAAAACTGGAATGCTGGTAAATTTAAAAAAAATTAGGACATTGTTTATTGTTTTATAATTTTTATATCTATTAATATTCCTCAAGACTATATTCAATAATAAACTGCTGCAAATTTACTTGTACATTTGTAAAATACTTCTTCATTACAACTCTCGAAACAAAAATACTTTATATACGCTCTTCCTCTATCAAAGTAACTCTATATACTTACTTCGTCAACGCAACAATCCTCCTTTACTTCACTAACCCGGCAAACTTATTAGCAACCTTAACAAACGCGCGATTCACGGGCGAATAGAGTCGTCTTCGAGTAAACAGAGCGTGTCCGACAGTAGCAGCAGCAGCAGCAGCACACACATAGTGCACTCCACTCTCCTTCGGTCCTTAAATCATTGAATTCGGCTCGGTACGTCGCTCTCGAGGGTTTCTGGCTCGTAGAGTTTCGCGTTAAATCTCCCTCTCTCTCTCTCTCTCTCTCTCTCTCTCTCTCTCTCTCTCTCTCACTCGTGTGTTCGCTTGGGCTCTTTCGATGGATTCGAATCGTACCTTAATTATGAACAAGCGGCGCGGGTCAATAGAAGCGCGACTTCTGTATACGCGTATAGCCATAATACGAGTGGGATTTCAAGGTGGGAATAAGAATGAGTGGTCTTTCAGTTTTATTGGTTATTTCAGTGTTGAAGAGGTTGCTGGTATTTTTTGTTTTATTTGTTACGTGTTATAAAGATTTAAATTTATATATATTATTATTAAGTTATTGATTTTTATAAAAATATTAGTAGCTTATTTATAGGAGATGAAATTACGGTGCGAAATGTTTGCGAAGAAGGTAAAATGTATTTATATCTCTTGAGATTTCCAGAAGCTACGCGCAGAAACCATTCATTTGCGAAACGGTTAACCGCGGCAGTTTTTGCCGAACCTGTTTATCTCGTATATGTACTTTTGTACCTTGTTCTCTTTTCATTCTTCGATTTTAAGTTATTTACGGCTCGTTTCCTCGTTCTCAACAAGCTTGTAGAAAATAACATTTAGTTAACGAACGGAAATTTTTTAAAAATCAAGCCAGTTTACTTATCAACATTTTCAACGATATATATTTTTTCTTTATTTTTTTGTTTAACGTTAGCTTATAAAATTATTACTTGCAATGATTAACACTAGTTGCATTAGAGTTTTGTTTACTATTTAAAGTTTAATCTTATAACATATTATATAGCAGCAAGTATCTTTTCTTTTTACGCTACAGTATTGCTAGATAGAACTGACACATTAGCTAATGGCGCCATAAAACGTTGGTATGAAACATCGACACATTTACTGTGGAGTAAAAATTTACAA
>JAYJLV010046793.1:20000-21139 GCA_036873485.1 Torymus texanus
TATACGTTCGTCTTCGTACCCCTTTATTACTCGGGCTGTTGCGCGTGAGCTTTTTTTGCGCGATCGCTCGTAAATGTTCGGGAGGCAGCTGAGGAGCGTGCGTAGTAAAAGTTTTTCCCTCTTTAAAAGTATAACACGCGGAGAGCGAGAGAGAGAGAGAGAGAGAGAGAGAGAGAGAGAAAAGAGAGGCCCTGGTGTCTGAATGTATCAATTTTTATACGTACAACCGAGCGAATAAAAAAGAAGACAGATGATTAGCTCGTCATTACGTGGCGACATAAAATTAATGGCGTAAGGCCGTATATTTGAACAAGGTACAGAATAAAAAAAGGACCCACGTACTTTGCTGCGTTCTGTTGGCGAATTATTGTGCGATGGATTTTACGATTTTTCAGCTTCTGTAATGATGTTAAAAAAAAAATAAATTTAATTTTTCTTGTACTTCTTTAGTTTTTTCAAATGATCTCTTATATTCTGCCTTCGTTTTTATAGGGATTGTAAAAAAATTATCTTCGCGTAACTGCGTTAAATGAGAATATCTCAGTATATTTTATCTTTTTGGCATTAAGTATGATTGCGTATCCTGGAAGATCTGCACTGACACGAGAATACTAAAGTAAACGAGATTTTGTCAGTAATCTTCATCTCCCGTATAAAGTGAAAATATAAACTATGGCGGAATATTTATTTTATGATATAAATCTCAGTGCTGCTTTTCAACCTAAACTTAAAAACTATATTAAGGATTGTAAATCTTGTCCGGAGGTATCCTTTTTATGCTTTTAGGAGTTTACGACTTTATATATATATATCCAATGAAAAATAAATTGAAGGTGAAAAACCAATTTTCTTGAAAATATTTATCCTTACGCATAGTGGTAGTCCTAAAAGATTTTATATACCTTTTGTCTATATATAAAAAACAAAAATAACAATAGCTAAATACATATACTACAATTCACCTTTAACCATACAAAAAATAAAACTCCAATATGAAAATATCACGAATTCCAACGAAAAACTTCCATCACCAACGTGTCCACACACGGCAGACTTGATAATGACCACATGACTGCTACACACACACACACACACACACACACACACACACACACACACATATATATATATATATATAT
>JAYJLV010046803.1:0-21136 GCA_036873485.1 Torymus texanus
TTTTTCAATTACCACTCTTGTTTTCATTTAAGGAGATTTGTGAACCCTGTGTCATATTGTGTTGCAACACACGACACTATAATTTCCACTCCAACAACCGCCATGCCAACTTTTTACGAAAAAAAAAAACTCTCCGTACATATATACGCACACGTACCCATTATATAATTTCTGTCTGATCGAGCGAATGATTCTCGGAGCTTTGAGGGTGGAAGAAAAAAAGAAAGAATAAGGTGACCTGCTGACGCGATGCCGTGGGGCCGATAGGCTCTCTCTCTCTCTCTCTGTCTCCCTCTCTCTGAGTAATAAAAACGCTTCGGATGTTTCCGCAAAGCCACTCAGTTTTTCTTTATCCGCTCGCGGAAAAAGGAGTAGAAAGTGGATGGGTTAGAATAGAATTAAAACAAGAAAAATAGGTAATTTTATTTATTATAATATATTAAGTCAATACATATACAGCAATGGTTCAATCGTAAATTAATACAGCAGTTATTTTTAAATATACACAATTAGCATATCAATCTCGATGGCAATCGGCAAATTAAAATCTCATTTCTCAGGGGGAGAAAAAAAATCATCGGAAACAATTCCATTCCAGATTTATCACTCCGATTAGAAAGAAACGTGAAAGAAACCGATGAATAAAACATTCGCGAGGACGAATATCCCAGGGATATCGCAGACAAATCGATCCTTTATATACACACAGCTACAGCCGCAAACGATAAAGAAAAAAAAAACTGCTAGCGTACGTAGACTTCTTCGAGCCGTAAAGTCACCCGACAAATTCTATTTATACAAACAAGGAGAGCCCCACCGAAGCGTATCATGGCATTCAAAACCCGTGGATAAACATACCTATGCATACTCAAAAACGAACGCATGAAGAAATCTACAATCATATAAATTCTCGTTTTCCCTATTCCTTATAAATTTGCGATTCATCTGTTACGCACATATATGCGCATCTCAACCCAAGCGCGAGTTTTTACGTGGCGATTTTGTTATTCAGCGGCGATCGTCTTAAAACTTTAAACGAACTATATATTGTGGGGAGCAACCGGTGGAAGTAGCTCTAATTTTTCTCACTATTTCTTTTTTTCTTCTTGTCGAAGAACTTTGCTTTTCACTTAGTCTTGCGACGTGCGTTCGAAAATCTTGGAGGAGTTGTTACCCTTAGCGTACGTTAAAGTTTTGTACAGTACGGCGCCTTATGTCTTTTCGATGGGCCGCGAATGAGTTAAACATGAGGGAATGTGCGCGTGCCCCTTCGTCGAACTGGAAGTTCTGTTGTGGGTCGCGACGACGACGACTTGGTATTGCAAATTGAAAGTCGTTGGAATGAGAACGCCTGGGATTCGTAGAGATTTAATGCAAATTAGAGGGAAAGGTTTGAACTGTTCGTTCGAGAGAATTGGAATTCGGCGGATTAAAAAATTGGGGTTGCTGATTTAATTATTAAATTTTAATTTTAATGTGCGGGTTTCTTTTTTGTTAGGAGCTGAGTATTTAATGAGGGAATTGGAAATTACTCATGCGTGTGGCGCAGTTTATCATTGTGTCAATGTTTACCCTCTTATGTATATATATATATATATTCCTTAATGTGACGGGCTCATATAAGTAGGCACTACATCATCTATTATAAATGTTGGCTAATATTTTGCTAGCTAAAAAAATTAATTTTATCTATTGGCTATGGCATTGTTCATTAAAGAAATAAACGTTAAATTATGATTTATTTATTTTATTTTAATAATTATTGCCTAAATGCGTATTTATAAATTACATTACTTGAATTTTTAACTCACTGTTATTATAGGTCATTTCAATTTTATATTATATAATAGAAAATATTAAAAATCTATACTGTTTGCAGTATTTAATTTATATATGAATTCAATTGATTATAGCTAATCTTTTCTTTATGAGGGCAACAAGTGACAGAGTAAAACTGATATCAATTTAATTTTTGTCATTAACACTTATAGTTTTATTTTCTATCCACCAAGACAATCTAACATCAGAAGTCGAATACTTAAAAAACCTTCATGTTTCTCCCCCTCAAGCTTTTATTCTTTAGCTCAACTAAAACACTTCCACCCATCTACTTCCTTTTAATAACATAAAAAATTCACCTCTCTCAAGACACCTGCGGAGAAAAAACCACCGTCAAACAATACCGAGTATACCGAGAAACAGCACTCCGTCGTAATAATTCACGTAGCATTAAACCACTCCTCTCGTAATTTGTCCTGCTCTCGGATCAAGTACCTCCCGCTTTTAGCGCGCGCGCACGGAAAACGCGGCACATCCGAAACTTCCTTACAAAAGCTCGTCGTACAGGCGTGTGTGTGTGTGCATGTATATGTACGCTCTTACCCAGATGTGAAACGGAGCTTAAAATTGCAGGAAAATTAAGATGACGTTGGAGAGTGAGATTGGGCGGTGCGTTGTCTTCCCGTAATTTCTCGTGGGTTCAGGGTTGCTGGTTTTGAATGGGATTAGATAGAGGAGAGGAGTTATCGAGGCAGGGGAGTTTGAAAAGTTCTGACAATTTTTGATCAAGTTTTATGAACATGTCGGAAATTGCCTTGCGGAAAGCTTTGGTTTATAATTTTATCGCAAATTATATCTTAATTATAAGATTTTACAATAAATTTACATTATTTAAGCTGTGTGCATGAATGAGCTCTTTATAAATTTTACTGAATTAATAAAGAGCTAATTTCAATGTAATATTCATTGCTATCTGGGTCGTCATTTAACTACATAGTTGGGATCGCGTGCCAAGCAACAGTGAAGCCCCCATCTGTATATCTGCTTCACGGTTTTTAAAATTTTTTTTCAATTCCTTTCTTTTACCTTTTTAGTCGCTTTATAGAAGTTAAAAGCCTGGAAAAATAGCCTGTAATATACATTTCTATTAAAATTTTACCTGTACATAAAAACATTCTAATCCTATACCGAATTAAAATAAAACATTAAAAAACAATGCCAAGCACCTTCTTATCATACATCTTTGTTAATATTCCACACCACGTCGTATAAAACGTACACCTACTACTTTCCACTTTTCTCTAATAACACTTTGCTCTTCACGCAACTAATCCTCGCGCCCCACCCCCACCAAGACATAAACGAGCATCGGACAGTGCTCCGTGACCGCTAACCCGCGGCGTACGATTCCGCTCGTAATCTCACCCTCTCAACTCGCGACAGCACACAGCCGCTTGCTCTCTCTCTCTCTCTCTCTCTCTCTCTAGTTGCTCGAACTTCACCTCCGCATCCGCAGTGTTGACTTGGCTCAAGTTCGACGCCTCGTATATCGAGGCCGATCATTGCCGAGCTCAACGGATTAAGCGAACGTCGAAGCGGCGAGATTGCAGATAACTGCATGGTAAGACGTGGTTTGTAAGTAGTGGGGTAAAAGGGTTAGTTTTAAGTTATCTTTAAGGATAGTCTTTTCTTGGATCAAATGTAAAGTGATCAAAATGTGTAATGGAGGATGGAATTAAAAGAGTAGATTTTAATTTTTAGATATCGATTCAAAATATCAATTAGTCATGAAATAATTAATAAGATTAATGATCTGATAGCTTACTCTCTCACTGATCTCGAAGCTTACTCTCCTCTCCACAGAGGAAAGGGCTATTCACAGAGTGTGACAGTTACAGTATCATTACCGGCCGCTTACATCAATAGTGCCGTTTCGGAAAGCGGAACGCACGAAGAGTGGGAGCAACGCTATTCCAAGAAAAATCGCCGAAACTGAAAATTTTGTGCCACTAGTTAACTGTAATTGGATTTGTTTCTATTATTTCAGTTATATTCAAAATAACTGTGCATATACATTATACCTGGAATATCGTATTTCTCCTGTGATTCGGTTTGAATTCCAGTTATTTTATTTTAATTTAATTGGATTGATATTGAATGTTGTTTAAAAGCTCTTTATTACAAATAAAGGTGATTTAATAACAGATGATACAGATACCGAAACCGTACATGTTAGTAATTTTGTATTCCACTCCAAGTTGTGTTAAATTCTGTATGACTTGCCTGATAGAGATCGAAATCATTATTTGGGTAATAAATAGTTAATTCGAACCAAAATGACAAAACAAATGGAAATATTTTCTGCGATAAATGTAATGCGTTTTTGAACTTATTTTTCATATTCATCTACTGCAAAAATGATCTTTATATATTGTACAATCTTTTAATTCGGAATTTTAATGCCAAACAAGGCATTTAAAATCTAATAACAAGCGATTTACTATAGCGATGAGTAAGAGAGATAGAGGCATATGGCAAAATAATGACTTAATTGTAATTCTTTTTACATTTTTCAGCTCCTAAATAATCTATACGAAGGTTTAAAGCTAATTCATGGTATTAGGATAACTTTTTAGAATAAAACCTTTATTTTTCAAATAAAATTAAAGAGTTTATACCTTAATCATTTTTATCACTAATTTATTCAAGAACTACACAATAGAAAGAATAAAACTAGAGGAAAGAAGCTTTCATTAACATTTTTTACATGTAAAAAGTATTGATTCCTTCAAAAGTTATGATAGTTTAAAGTCATGTATTGCATAGTACTAAAATGAGAAATTCCAGCTCTCAGAGTGCGTTATCTTCGTGATATTCAAATGGTCATAACTTTTGAACGAATAAACATTTTTTAAAAGTTAATATCGCAAACCAAAGCTTGTTTTCTCTACTTTTAGCCTATTGTATAGAAATTCGAATTCCATATTTCTGAAACAAATGGAAAGAGTTTCAAAAAAGGCTATTTTCATATTTTCTTAAAAATGCCTATTTTTAAATGATTATAACTATTCAAGGAATGAATTCTGAAAAAAGAAAATAAAAGCTTAATATCTCTAGTTTCATATTCATATTTTAGAAAGTTCTTTACGATATTTCTAAATCAGATGGTTGGCATTTGAAAAATAGCATCTTTTGGCAAAAAATGACTTATTACGCCGATTATATGTATTTTGTCCACTAAAAACGCTTGCCACTTATCTAGACTGGCGGAATATTTTTCCCGTGTTTCTGACAGTAGTAGGGTCCAAAAAAAACACGGTGCCGTAGGTATGCCACAAAAAAATTTTATTAAGTTTTTTGACCCCAGTTGTTTCCCCTTTTCTGGAGAGATGCACATATATGAGTGCACTAAATATTTAAAGGTTTCTAACTAGGATATATATTTGTGTTCTATTTAATAAGTTAAATGTAAATTTGTTAATTATTAAAATAATTCTTTCCCCACATCGTCTGAAGACACAATTAAATTTCAAATGTTAGAAAATGTAAAACCAAAGAAAGGAAATTTATAATTTTTACGAAAAGTACAACCAAACAAATAATGAAAATAATATTTCCTATCAACAGTATTTCTAACCCAACACTCATATCCCAAAATTAATCATACTTGCCACTTCCAACACACTCTCTTCATTTTTTCAACCATCCAAATCAAACGACACCGATAACATCAGCCGCAGGCCAATCTTGAAAAAGTTATCCGCTTTACTGGCGACTCGAAGCTATGACGGGGCATTTTTCATTCTAAAACGGATACGCAAGGCCGTAGATCGAAGTCTTGAACGAACATACATAACCACGCGCACACTTGTGTGTGTGTACATGTGAAGAAATGATTGACGAAGCGCAAGTATTTATCTCCCGGGAAAGCCGCCCCATAAATTCTCCACTGAGAAGGAGAGAAGAAAAGATAAGTCGCCGTAGGGTCAAGCGATGGACGCACGATTTTATTGGTGTAGATTCGTGAGGATAGTTGTCTCGATTTTGCAGTGAAAAATTTTGAAAAATTTATTTCAGTGAAACAGTCTTTTATTTGTATGCTTTCATACAGAATTAAAAGATACTTTTCTTCCTTTTATATCACGTTATTTTTTATTATAGATCCTTTCTTGTGTTTAGTTCATACCTACAGATTCAATATTATATTATAAAATAATACTAATAAAAAACATAACAAAAAGAAACATTCTTTCATTTTCTCAAAAATTGAGAAACAAATCGTTGACAGTAGGTAAAGTGAATACGACAAAAATAAAACTTTAATCGATATAGATTGAAATGCGTATTTCATAAAAATAGTATTTTTACTGATAAAATGAAAATCAAACGGCTTCTCGATCGACATGTTGTTTGACATTTTCTTCGATTCAAAGATACATATCATAATCCTATATACGTTCGATACTGTATCGCATCACCTCGACATTCCATTTTTATTTTCTCAACAACACCTTTTCTTCAAATTTTTACGGAAACATTTTGCAAACACATAGTCAATTAACATTACTTAATCACACATCATGTATCCTCAATATCACGAATCATCGTTAATCAACATCCATTTTCCTCTTTTTAATGAAACTTCATCCTATTAAAGTCACCGGAGAGAGAGAGAGAGAGAGAGAGAGAGAAAGAGACAAAAAACGAGCAAGAAGCCAACTTTTCTCATCAGGCAAAAAGCCGGGCGCGCTTGCGAGGTATTGTACAGAAACGACGAAAAACACGCGCAGAGGCAAATCTTATTACGGAGAATCTGCGTAGCATCGAGCTACTGACCGCTGGTGAGGCCATTAAAATCTTCTCTCTCTCTCTCTCTCTCTCTCTCTCTCTCGTATACTCTCGGCGGACGACACGTCGCAGGTCGCAGCGTATAATTCAATTAAAAGTTGTGGCGGGGAGGGAACGGAGAAAGCAGGAGATGCTACCCTCCCATTAAACTTTCTTGGGAGGAGAGCCGTAGAGAAGAAAGTGACGCGCATAGTCGCAGGTGCTGTGCCTGCAAGCACGGACTGCGCTGATGACGCTTGGAGTGGAATTTCTTTTATTTGGTGTCTGGATAGTAGAATGATTATACGATAGGGCTGGGATATTGGTTTTATTGTTACCAATGATTATATTTATTTGTTTTTCTTTAAATTCAGTCAAATTGGAAAAATGATTTATTTTCTATTAGATATTTATTGTATTTTCTTCGAAACCATATAGATTTATTTTTGGCGTTAATTTTATTATATAATATGTAATTGACTATGAGCTATTTATATCTATTAACGTAAGTATATTCCTTTACTTCGAAACTATAAGTACCTACTTAGTTTCTGGGAAATTATTAAATAGTACTTGCAGTAACATAATACATACGCTTTAATAGTAAACCTTAAAGACAAGCTTCAGACTTACATACTTAAGCGGCTCGAAAGCATTCATAATTTTCATGACTCACCTGAAACAAAAAGAAGACGACAAAATTAGGTAAACATTTGAACATGAATACAGAGTAGTAGTTTAACAATTCTAATTTTTCAACAGTATCAAGAATTAAGTTCCAACTTTCAGCGAAAGCTTTGCACGGAATTTAGAGGACTTTTAAAACAGAAATTACAATAAATTCATAAAATTAAACTGTTGCTTCCTAGTTTATTCGAGAGCGAAATTTCTTTTTACTTTCTTTTACGCATACATTTTTCAACTAACTTGAAACTTTTTAAAACGTTGTTACATAATCTCTATTTACGAATGCACATAGATAAATATTTTTTGCCCCCCCCCTAGAAAACTCACCCCGTCCATCATTGCCAATATTTGAGTTCAAACTTTCCCTTTACCTTTCCATCGGTAAACCACTCAAGCCTATCTCCTCTTTCACCATCAAAAATAAAGAAAACAACTCCCCCGAAGACGAAACCGCGAACTTCCATCGCGTTTGTGCAAAAAGGCCGCCCGGGAGGCGCGAAACTTTCTCTTTCTCCTGCACTTGGGAAGATTTTTCCAGCACCAGAGTAAACTTCAGTAGGATGGGGAGCGCGATAAGAAAGTCACGAGTGGCGCCCATAAAGACGCGAGCGCGCGCGCGTGCCTGAAAAAGTGCGTGTTCGAAGGAAAGGAGGAAGTAGGCGGCAACGTTGGGCGTTGCGCGCGATTGTAAAAACTGAAAGACGTTATTCGTAATGCCGGCTTGAAGTAACGACCGCGTGTCGTTTCAAGTATACGAAGTGGTCGTTTCGCGGTTTGGAAGTTTGATTGGAATGGCAGAATGGGAGTGTAAGTGTGTAGTGTCGTTCAAGGGTTATTTCCTTTGTTGGATTCTAGAGAGGATTGTGTAATGTGTATGTTTGAATTCGAATGGTGGGTTAAGTTAGAGTTATCGTTATCTGAAGTGTTTGGTTCAAATTTGTGGAGGATAGTTCAGTCTAAGAGCCTATAAGATTTAATAGACTTTCACATTAGTAGAATGCAGCGACATAAAAAAAATTTTTCTTTTCTTTAACCTTATAGGTATATTAATTTTTTTCTACAAATTGGGTTAGATTTAATTGTTGAAATTTTTTATCCCAACAATTATTTTATCGTGCCCCGATGATATGTAAGCTTCAGACATTCTATTAACACTAAAGGGAATTTTATTAACATACACAACCTATTTTATTATTTCATTTCATTACATTACAAACATTAAGAAAGAGAATATTATAAGTTTTCGAAAAACTTGGCTATAAGCATTAATAATGTACAAACTTGTAGATTATGGTTTTTAATGACGACCTTAGTTAAATAAATTAAAATTTAATCATAAAAGCATATTTATCATGCCTATATTTTTGTTACGTTTTACTACAAAGATCTCTGTAAGTCACTATCAAATTTTCAACAATTACACCGGGAACTTCGTTGTCGTTAATGAAATCGTAATCCTCTTTAATTTCCCATGACTTCGACCCTAAGGAACCCCTTATCTCCTCGTACACCCTATCATACCTCCGGCCATCACATTTAACATCACCACCTCAAGTGTCATTGCAAATGCACACGCACACACATATACACGTACGTTATATACTCGAATTGATTTGCCCATTGGGCAGCCGCCTCCGCGCAACTACCTCATTAAGCTTGCGCGCAAAACTATGATTACGGTATTACCCTTTTTATGGAATGTGTGTGCGTCCTCTACCTCGTAAACGTTGAAAAACCATCGCCACCGAAGCGCTAGTGCCGAGTAAAACGATGAAATTTACGTCAGCCACGTGGCTTGCATACGAAAGTGTCTCAGAGTAGTTGTTATAGGGTTGAAAAAATGAATCACGATGTAGTCAGAGACAGATTGGGGTTTGAAGTTGATTGGAATTTTGTGTCGAGTTGTTGATTTCGTTTATTTTAGGTTAATTGTGTAGGGTGTTTTAGATAATATTTTAAATGTAAAATAAGAACGGTTTAATATTCTAACTAGACAATTTTGTTGGTAGAGGTAAAATTGACGTTTACGATTTAACCAATGAATATTTTGCTTCCTTGTAGCGGAAGCTTTGTAATGATGAAAAAATTTTCGAGACAAAAATCTTCAAAAAGATGTTTTATGGCGATATAGAAGTATCGATATTTGTTGATTTTGAAAAAAGATTTTTTCGTGGATATATATGGGTGTGTGTGTGTATGTAAACTCTTTATATCTCTGAAACTAATCGACCAATTTTTGTTGGACACAATTTATTCTCTTCGTCTGGCGAAAAAAAACTCGGTACCCTGATGAATTTGAGTTTTTATTGTTTTCTTTTTTTTTATAACCAAAAACGATTTTGAATTTTTATTATTTTTTTATATCTCACAGCCATTATTACTTATTAATGGACTTTGTTTTAAAAGAATTTAAATTACCTACATTTTCGTTTTTGAATATTTAAATTATCTACACTTTGTCATTTGTTATTAAGGAAAATATTTTATACCCCATAAATTAATTTCTCAAAAAATAATTTATTACAGTCATTAAAGACTATATTTGGTTGAAATTTCAAGAGATTATCTTCATTTGTTTTTTAGGAAAAAATTATTTTAGACAAAATTTGCGTTTTAGTTGTCTCGCGATAAAAAGAGTAAAAATTATCCAATCATCCTGAAATTTGGCACAGATATAGCTTTCATACATCTTGCAATCGTCGAGTTCCTTGCCCACAAAAATCGGTCCATTAAGACTAAAGATATTTGAGTTAAAAAAAATTTTCTTAGAGAATACTTGATTTATCAACTTAAAATTTTAACCACTTATTAAATTTATTAAAAGCTATATTTCGTTAAAATTTCAAGAGATTATTTCCATTTATCTTTCAGAAATAAAATATTTTATTAAAAAGGTAGAATTTCAGTTCATTGTCTCAGGATAATACAAGTAAAAATCAACTAATCGTTCTGAAATTTGGCAGAGATACAGTTTTTTATATCTTCAAACCGAATTCGCTTCCCAAAAAGAGATATTGATGGATTGAAGTCTTAAATTTTAAATATTGGCATTAAAAATTAACTAAAGGAATCAATAAATTAAGTTTGAGGAAGTTACGTGCCAATAAATTGGCAGCGGTCTTTTTATATATTTTGGAAATCATTTCATTTTGAAAACTATTGGAATTCGCATATTGTTCTTCCACTTAAATCAGTCACAAAGGAATACTTCAGTTATATCGAATTTTCCTCGAAGGCTTTGGGATATAAATCCGAATGTATTGGAAAGTTTTTGCTTTAGCTGTATTTGATTGGAGCATAAAAGTTAAAAAGCAAAGGTTTTATTAAATTTTTAATTAAAATTTTTTCTTACTATCGTGAAAGAAAATGTTGTCATTCCACACGAGAAACAAACTCAATTAAAATCAGGTTCTTTATATACCAGTTTTCACTGTTCAAAGTAATGCAAACCATTAAATAAATAAAATGATATAAACTTGACATTTCAAATATTTATCTTCAATCATATCTTTTCAATAAAGAAAATGATTAAAATACAATTTTATATTAATAATGTTATTTTATTCTATATGTATTTAACAATAATCAACGATTTTCAAAATACTCACATATAGTTAAATAATTCGATCATAGTAGTAATCATTTTACCATAAATCGAAGGAATCAAACGTAACATTTTTCGCAAACGCGTTGTCCGAAGGAAAAATTCCTTATACAAGTGAAATTACAGAAAAAGTTTCATGCATTTTATAGTTTAGCGTTATGTTTACTGCCGCATAAATCTCTTGAGATATCGCGCGAATAAAATTTTGTATTTGCAAACTTGTTTGCAGTAAAGCAAAATTTACTCAAATGGCGATGAAAATTTTTTTTACACCCACACCGTATAAACCGTATATATATATATATATATATATATATATATATATTTACCCTTAAACAGCTCATAAAAATTTCGTCTCTCAAAAGCACCTCATTACCAAATCTACATCGTAATAACCCCTCCACCTATCTACTAAATTAATCCCTGACCGTTAACTTCCTCACTCTCACCGAATTTCAAAAATTACTGGTATACAACTACACTATACTCACAGTATTTCTATACGTGCGGTAACGAGCACGTATAACGAAGCGAAACTTGTATACACACGCACACACATACACACACACACACACACACACATATATATATATATCACACACACACGCGATGGCGACATTTACATGCGAGCTTAGCGCACAATAACAATCCGGCCGATAATGCAGCCTGATGTACATATATATACATACCATGCGGAGTTTGAATTTTCATACTAACGGCGGTGCAGAGGCGTACGCGTGTATATATACCAGTGGCGAATATTTCTGCGAAGCTTTTATCCCAATAGAATTGACATATATAGTGCAAGCTGAAATAAAAGAGCAACGCAGCGAACGCGCGTTGTTTGCGGGCTCTCGCATATTGATCGAGTTTTTATTTTCATGAAAAAAAGCAAAAGGGAGAGCTCGAACTGATTTAATTTGGAGTAACGCAAGCGTAGAAATATATATACGTTGGGTCGAATGTATATTTTTCGTGCATTATTAGAATGATTTCGTTGGCGACGACGTTGTATCTTTTAATAACGAAATACCGTAAAATAAATCTCTCAAAGCTCTAGTGGAAATTTGTTCCATTATTATTCTAATAAATATTTTTCTCACTTTATTTGACTATTTAATGAACTAAAAAATGGTATGTTCATATAACTAATATAATGGTATTGTTCCATACTAACTGGCACAAGTTTTTTCTTAAATATTTAAAAAAAAAACATTAAAATTAGAAAAACAAGAAACATGAAAAATTGTCCGAAATACGTTAGTTAGCAAAAGTGCAAATCTGTTTTTGTTTATATCTTAGATATACATTAGTGACGAGCGAGTGAAGCGCTCAAAAATACTGTAGATAAATCGTTCTCGATTTGCCTATTTGATTGTTGAATCTATCAAAATTTTATTGTAATAAAGCATCAAATTTCATATTAACAAATCTTATTTCTTACAACCTTCTCCCATTCCCTCCTTCCACTTTCTCACCACAATATAAACCCTTCCTTCTCTACTTTGCGCCCCATTGTTTACAAATCCACAGTGCAAAAACTACGCCGTCGTCTCTTTGATCACGTAAAAAGTCCAGCCTCTCGTTCTCGTCTGTTCGCGCTGAGAGAATTTTATCACCAGCCCGAATACTTTGCGGAAATTGCTTGTTAGCGGCGTCGCGACTCGTCGTGCCAAGAAAGAAGAGACAAAAGCACGCCGAGCTTTCCTCACCTCGTTATACTTACATCCGCCCGCGTATTTTCCTCCCCACGGGCTGGATAACAAGTATTTTTCTGATAATCAATCACGATTTGACTTTGTTATGGGTTCAACCTCTGTTGTTTTTATGAGGTTGTTCATATTAAGGTTAAAAGTAAATATTTAGGAAATCTTGTCGCTATAGTTTATGATATTATTCTCTAAAGTAAAAATATTTATTATCTGTTTGGACTTGTTTTTAACTGAAAAAATATTTTCGTATATGAGACGACGGAAATCACTTAAAATATTCTAATTGTTTAATACAGTTTAAAAAAAAAAGAGAGAAATCCAAAACTATAGTCCCTTAAAGTTACCTAGAGATAATCTAATATTCATCAACTGAAACCTTGAAAATTCCAGCCGCATAATAGGTTCAACGACCTTGAATTGTCGATAAGACGGCCAACTGCACATGTTAGCATAATTGTACAGGATCGCTCGATATATACGTTCACCCTTCACTCTCGTAACGTCCATTGTATCGATTCCATCTGCATGTTCTCCTCCCTAATATCAGCAAAATGACCCATCATTAGATAAGGCATTCTAAGTGCACCATCTATATAACCTATACCCCAAATGTGGTGCGCAGTTATAACAGCAAATGAGTTACTTTTTGAAATGAGATTAAAACGAGGCGAGCCAATCGAGTCATTTAATAATTTCCTAATTAAAGCTCGCTGATCTCGAAACTTTTTCAATTTCCGGATTGACGCTCGAGAGGTCGAAGGGTTACCTAAGCTCACTCAAGACTCGGCGCCATCGTACTACATGACTTTCGACCGAAAACTTTTCGTCTGCTCGAAGAGCTGTTCAGGATGATCCGAAAACTTTCGCGCGATCAAATCCAAAAGTCAAATTCTGCTGCCCTCGAAAACAAAAAAAAAGAACTTACACTCACTCTCTCTCTCTTTCTCTCACTTTCTCAATTTACGCTTGTGTAAAACAAACATGCAAATCCAGAAGAATCAACGCTTCGGTTTTACACTGATTCGTCCTGAGTCGTAAACGGAACTTTCATTCGCAAAGAGAATTTTTACGTGGCTAATCCTCGAGAAGGATTTCAACGTATGCGAGCGTGTGGTGACAACGGCTGCAGCTCTATGTTTCTGACACAGCGCGGTCGTCGTGCTCGCTTTTTATCTTGCAAGTGCGGTGCATTATAAACGTCTGAGGAGAGGAATGGCGGAGTGCGTATTAGAGGGGAGAAAGAAGGTAGAGAGTGATGAGACGCGTCTGGCAATTAGTGGAAAAGGCGGGTGCTAGTGTGAGGCATGTGGCTATACCTATAGAGATTTTTGTTCTTTTTCTTTTTTTTCTAGAAAATTGGCAATACTGGTGAATGTTAAAAGAAGTATTAAATGAATATATATTTGCTTTACTATTCTTATACGTGACTTGAATTCATGCACATAAATAAATTGGCTTCATCCTTCCTTATCGGTTACTGTGAAACTACTCTATTTTAATGAAAAAAATCTTCATAAAAAGACATTTTAATAATTAAATAACTTTTTGTTTTAATTGAATTTTGAAAAATATATTAACCACCGCCTATTATGTAAAAAATTAATTTCATCTCACTTACTAAAATAAATCATAAACCGTATAGAATTCTAAAACACGACATCGTGAAAAACATCCAAGATTTATCACTTCAGTCAACCGTGCCAGACACTGAGTAGAAAAAATGATAAACACACTCTCCCTTTCTACCATTATTACAATACACCCTTGAAAATTTTACAACAAATCAAACGAAGAAAAAAAAAACAGCGCATAACCTATTCCACCATCACCGATTCAGTCAATTTCTCGCTTAAATTTCCGGTAACTCATTCTAAAATATGTGTAAGCAGTTCATGGCGCATTACTCGTCAGAGCGCTTCTAAGTAGCAAAAAAAGCCGCACGCTGACGCGCGAAGAAAAATCGAGAGCAAAGGAGAGCTGCTCACGTATACGTGCACGCGTGTGGGAGAAAGAAATATTAGTGCCTCGAGGGATCGTTTCACTCCCTTCTACGTGCAAACGAATGTTCCACGGATGCACTTTCCTTTGTCTCGCATAAAATCTGATAAAGCACGCTTTTTTTCGCTTTTACGCGAAGCTTTACGAGCAACGCGCGACATTGAAATTCGTAGGATAAATTTACGTTGTATTATTATGCCTCGCTTTGTTTCGTATGTATAATATATATACATATATTATATGAAATGTAGACGCAGTTATATTTATTCAATCATTCGCATCCATGGCTCGCGCTGGCCTTATATTCGTCGGATTAAAAGCGATGTGCAAAGCCGATTTATTGGTACTGGCTGCTATATCGCTATGCACTTTTCAATACGTCACTTCCAGAGGAGAGAGAGAGAGAGAGAGAGAGAGAGAGAGAGAGAGAGAGATTTAATCATAACGCTGCTCACGTGCTGCCATAAAAGGCATTAACTGCAATCGAGCCGTGAATTATTTAGCCGCGCATTAAGCGCTAGCGATTATAATATGTGCTCGGTATATACTGTACTCGTGTGTGTGTATATATATATATATATATATATATATATATATATATCCTCTGAAAAATAATAATAACAAATTCATAATTTAGCCTTACTGCTCATTTAACGATATGCATTTCTTCAATACACATTTATAATACTTATACATACGAGATATAATGACAGCTTAAAAGTATACAGGCATGCAATTATCTTACTTATCGCATTTCTGTCATTGTTATTCGTGAGTATGTATGCGCGGCTTCGAACGGATCAATCGTCTTACGATCGCCACCTCCGCTATACTTATACCGCTTTATATATATATATATATATATATATATCGGAGTGAAAATAGATGAGCGAGTATGCGTATGTATGTATATATATATGTATGCGGGTATACGAGGAAGAGGAGGAGAAGCAAAATTGTTTATGCGTCGGTAAGACGTATTACGTTATATGCTACGAATCGATCGCTCGATGCTCGTGTGGACCGCGAGAACTGTGTATCTTGATTGATAAGCGAATTCCGATTTAATTTATGCGACGTTTACGTGTATGTGTGTGTGTGTGTCGTAAAGTGATGCGTGCATTTTCGATTTTCATCGCTTTATATTGTGGGAAACGGTTTGTCTGTTTAGAAATTATATGTGACAATGTGAATTTATGGTCTAATGGCTTGGATTTGTTCGAGCGATCAAATATACAAATGTATATACGTGTAATAAAAAGCAAAAAATTTTACAGCGTAGATGTTGTTTTATATATTTGACCATTTAACAATCATAATTGTATTCGTAGAAATGAGATTTAACGTAAATTCATGCTCGAATTCAAATGATTATTTTATTGCTTTTTCATGCACTAGTCGTAAAACTTTACGACACGTAAAACGCATAAAAAATAAAGAACGACGTTGGGTGCACAAGCGAAGGGAAAAAGCACTAGAAAAATTCGGTTCAATTAATTTTCTCCTTCCTATATCCTCCCTCTCTCTCTCTCTCTCTCTCTCTCTCTCTAGGATTGAGATCTTACACAAACATATCATGCGCCAGCTGTGCGCAAGCTCTCATCTCCAACTAATCAGACCCACGTCCCTCTTTATTGTTCCGTTACGCCGGGAGTAAAATAGTCCGCGCGTGCGATATTAATCGATACGTGACGAAAGGAAATATAGTTTAATTAACATAGGATAGTGAAAGACAATTGGAAGGATGCTACAGTATCGATATTGACGAGATAAAAGAGCAATAAGTTATTAATTGAAATAAGTTTTCTCATAGGAACGCGCGTGGCATATTATTATACTTCTTGGTATATATAGTACAAACTTTGAAACAAGTATTTTTATCTAGAAGTATGAAGCACTACGGTAAATAAAATAGAATATCAAAGTGAGAATATGAAAAGCTCCTGCGAAATATAATACAAAAATATTCCAAGGATGTCTGACTCTTTTCATCTCTTACTACTTACTTTATGTTTCGTATGATGTATTTTTTCAAATTCACTGAAATTTAGTTTATCTCGAAATGATAATACATTTTTACAATCAACATCATAGTCAGTTGATTTTGCCTGAATAATAATTGCATTGCGAAAAAGTCGCTTAATGTGAAAGTTTTCTTCACATAATCAAACAATTGAATTATAAAAAGTCGTGTGATAACTAGATAATTAGGTATTTTTATCTACGCTTTATTAAAACATTAATAAAAGAATCGAGAATATTTATAGTAATTATCTCCTACGTCACATGCTAATGCACATATAGATAAGTTGACTATAAACATTACATTTTTCTATCTATTTTTAAATGCTCCAATTGAAAATACGATACCCGTGCTTCTAGCGATCATCGCTGGTTGTGCATTAATCAATTACATATGAGAATTAACACAAAATTCCCAGTGCTTCAAGATATTTAAAAGAAAAATACAAAAATGTTTTGTGTACAAGAGATGTTGAATATTAAAACTACGCAGAGAAAAATGATGTAGGAAAAATGAGTATTTTTGATAGTAATGGTGGAACAGACTCATTTTCTCATAAAAATTACTACAGTAAATAGTAAAAATTGCTATTTACTTTGTAAGTTTTACAATATGAATAGCAATTTTTACTATAACTTGTAGTAATTTTCATGAGAATTTGAGTATGTCCCACGGCTACTATAAAAAATAGTAATTTATACCACTCTAACCTCAAAATCACAACTTCGGTATAATTTTTCGGCGCTCGTGGTATAAAATGCTGTTCGAAACTGGTACGGGAGTCGAGTATTTAGTTCATATGATTTTTTCCTACACCATTTTTCTCCATGTATCCCATATACACGGACATTCTTAGACTCCGAACTTTTCACCATACTCAGCATTGTACATCACATGCATCGAAAAATCATGTAATTCATTTACGACTATATTCTCATTTGCAAACAATATCATCCAAACAAACTTCTCTCCTAGATATATCCTAGATCCCTCACCTTAATCTCAACCCCACTCTCGACACTACGACCTCTTTCAACTATACCGCGACACTAACCATCTCCCTGTTGCAGCCTTAAAAATTTCCCTTACGAGCTTCCCATAAATTTCACCTTCGCCTCATGCGCTTCTTTCAATTAAAGACGATGAATATATGTGCGCCTGTAGCACCCGCTGCGCGTTGTAAAATTAACGGCAGCCGCGGCTGTTGCGTCGTCGTCGTCGTCGTCGTCGTTGTGTCGCCAATACGGAACGAGGCGATGGCGTGCATACGAGTATGCGCGCGAAGAAAACGGCCGCGTGATTTTTATGGAGGCTGTGTTTTGCAGCCGCGTGCGCGTAATTTTGCAAGGAGGTAATTAAGGGGTTATGAGATTCGGTAGTGGTGGTATAGACATTTTTTTTTTATTTTTTATGTAAGTTTAGAGTGATAGTAGAAGTTATTATTTCTTTTTTTTTCCTTTTTAATTAAGTTTAAGGTTTTAGTTTGAAATTTAGCAGTTTAGTCGAATGGAATCTTAATTAATTTTTATAGGTACTGCTCTTGATTCGATTATATTCTCACAGGATGTTAAATAATTTATCATGCAAATCTCACTCAGAATGCGAGCAAATCAAAACCATTAAAGCAAAATTATGACAATTAAATTCAATCGGTTATTAAGGCTCAAAATCTATCACATGGATTAAGCTATTATCGTTTCGAATGCCTAACTACTCAATAATTCAATAAATTATGAGCTTTTCTAAATAAAGTGATATTTGTCATAATTGTTTCATATGAATGAAATTATTAGTGGAGTGTTAATGCAAAGTGACATAGTCTAATGTATGTATATTTAGACAGAAACAAATACTTTCTGATATACCTATATTTATTAACTTAAATTATTATAATTAGAAAACCGAAAATGCAATAATTTCAATGAATCTCCGCCTCAGCATAATCTCAGACTAAACTCCACAAGATATCTCAAAACATTAAATATTTACGGAAGGCAGTTAAATTTCTTTTTTTTTAAACCGCCCGCGCATCGTAAACGAAACTCGCTCTAACTCAGCCAATATTTTTTTCTACACCGCTACGGTGCACCAAAAAAAAAACCGACCCTCCATACTACGCTAAACTCGGCTCCGGCATTGTAGCTTTTAATTTTCCTCTAAAATTCAACTCCACAGCTCTTACTCAGCTCCGTCGAAACTTGCGCGCGACTTCGCAAAGCCGTGCAATAAAGACCGATAAAAAAGCGGAACTGTATATATGTATATATATATACACATCCAACTGGGGTACATAAGCGCAACAAAGCGTACAGCCAGCCCTGCTCGAAAAAAAAACTCCTTGCCATAATTTGGCCTGATAGGTCGTTCGGAACGATAGCTTGCAACATTGGATTTTTTCTTTTTCTCAGCCGAACACCGGAAACGCTACGCGCCATCGTTGATAAAAATTCGTCCAACGAAAGAAAAGAGAGAGAGAGAGAGAGAGAAGAGTCGGAAAAACATAAAACGTTATATATAGCCGCATGAATACACATCTCCGGAAGAAAGAGAGAGAGAGAAAGAGAGAGAGAGCAACTTCTGTCGTATAATTCGGGAAAGAACTGCGTGGTGAGCAAGGTATAGAGGAGTAGAAGAGAAAAGATAAATAGACAGAAGCCTCGTATAAAATCGCGAACTGTCAATCGAAAACTTTTTGCGGGGCCGTAAAAAAGGTAAACGTCGCGCAAAACACCAAATGACTCTCGGGATCGACGCGTATGTGTGCGTATGTGCGTATTATATGATGGCACTGCTGACGCGTGGATAAAATCCCCGAGTGAGATGTCTATATACCGGTATTGAAGGTCGGCGCATATTCCTTTTTCACTCGCACTTTTTTCATCTTCAGGATGTACTATTTTTGTCTACTGTTTTTTTTATCACTTTTGCCTCTTTTTATATCTGTTTTTGTCCCATTTTTTCTAAACCCTAGATTTACTTTCATTTATAGATACAGATATTTCACAATGCAATATTCGCAGAGCAAAGATTGATGAAAAAACGGCAAAAGTTAATCGTAGCTTTAGAATTTAGTTTGAATTTGGAAAGGAAAGAATTTAAGTTATTAATGAGAGAAGAATTTGATAGAAAATATTGGAAATATATAGTGTTACGTTTGGATACACGAACGAATATAAAAGAACGAAATAAACAAAGCGTCCGATTACAATATGACGCCGATTAGCAGAAAGCCAAACGATGACGGCTGTGGCTGAGTAGTTATAGAGTGTCTGATTTGCAAATCGACGAACTCGGTTCAAGCCCGAGTCCCATCACTTTTTATTTAAATTATTTACGAGGCCTCACTCGTAACAATAGTTAAAATATAGGTTCTTAAAATAATAAAAGATATCAACCTTAAGCATTAAAAATTATATTTTATAGTTACGTTTTATATATAGATTATGCTGCTATAATCGTATGAAATATTCGCAAATTTGTTTAAAATAATTGAAATTTCCGTCTTTTTATAACTGTAAATTTGTTTGTTAAGTTAAAATACGTTAGCTTTGTTTATTTCCATTAAGGTGGTTTTATACCTAAAAATTTTCAAAAAATCTAATATTTTTTTATTGAATTTTTTAATTATATATGTTATTTTAAAGCCAATAGTTTAGATAAAAAATGAAAAAAAATTGAGACGATATGACGATTCGTCTGAAAGGGCTTAATATCGTTAATTAATATGACGAAAAACTTGACTTTTTTCTCTTTTTTTTATAGGCTACTAATACAAAAAGATTTATGTGAATGTGTTTTAAAATACCAAAAAATATAATTATTAGTCATATTAGTCTAAGAACTACAAAAATTATTATGTTTAAGTTCGGTATTGATTATAAAAATATAATGAACTATATTATGGAATTTAAAATTCAATGTAATTGTCTTTTACAATTTTACATATCTGTTTTCGTAAATTGACCATATGATAATCGAAAATTTGACAGCAATTTACGATACTAATACTCCCTCTGATACTCCTTCTTGTACCTATGTAACTTCTGCTAACAAATATAAATACAGTTGCACAGCAGCACAGCTGGCAGCTCACATAATCAAAGATCATAACTATGTCGTTTCAACAGTTTGTTTTCTTAGATTTTGATTATTTCAGAGATTGTTTTCTTAAATTCTGATTATTTTTCTAAGTGAGTTAATTTAGGAGTGAAAATTAAATGTATCATAGTGAAGGTATATCTGAAAAGATTTTAAAGTGTAATATTATAAGCGTGCAGTGACAGTTTTGTTTAGATTTCAAATGTAACTATAGTTCAAGACAGGAACACTTCATTCAATTAAATATAGACATTCTGACCAAAAATGTGCATCATCAAGATTTAAGTAAGTGTGTGAAAGAAGAAACAGTAATACTTAATACGATAGTAATAAGTAAAAATATGTCTATCTTTATGAAAAAGATAAGAGTAAAATGATTGAATTCAACTCACAAGAATAAAATTCAAT
>JAYJLV010046814.1:0-21123 GCA_036873485.1 Torymus texanus
ATCTATAGGCTTCGCTAACAAACAAATTTCACTCCCTTGGAGTATAAACAAACAAGTTTTAATATGGCATATCGGCGACTCTGGTGAGAACCACGGCCATCAAAAAATACTACTACTACAATCAAATAGCTGCTGAAGATGCTATAGTTGAAGATGATTCTGCTAGAGACACTTCTGCTGCTGAAGATGCAGCTGCTTTAGAAAGTGGGATTCGATACAACTGGTTTCGCTAATAGGTACTATCTGCCTGTCGTTATAGATTGATTTTGAAGAACATCTTGCAATCCTTACAGTACTCAAACTTAAACTTGACCTGCTAAATTCTAAATGAAGCTCCTGATAATATAATCACGCCTATGATAGCGCTACACGTATAATAGCACACGCATGTCAAATATGGAAAACTAAATTATAAAAATATTTTTACAAAGTTGCCAACGTAAATCGAAGTAAAAAAAAATTAATGCGTGAAATTACTCTTTCTAATCGGCCACTCAGTTGATTCTGTTTGTAGCCGGCCGCTGAGGTGATACCTTTTCTAATCAGCCGCTGAATTTAACTCCTTTTCTGATTGGCCGCCGAGATGAGTCCCTTTCAAGGCGTTCACAAAGGTATCACCTTCTTGTTTCAGAAGGAATTTATGGCGGTCTAATCTCTGAAACATTTTGTGATTCTATGTTTTTTCATTTTGTGGGTCTGTGAAATTATAATAAACTAGTAAATCGATTAAGTGAAAAATTCCCTCAAAACTTTTTAAAAATTGCTTTTAAAAGCATGTGCTCCGAATTATCCTTTCTTATCCAATGCGTTACTAAACAGGCGACGATGTATGTCTTTTCAAAAAGCGCCGAGTTTAAACTTCTTTAAATGATTGAAAATGGTTTAATAATTGATTATTATTATTTAATTTTTCTCTCTTATACTTATATGAAATAGTTCATTATTTGAGTATTAATCAGTATTAGAGTCTTTATTCTTAAGTGTATAAAATATTCGATACTAGGTGGAAATTAATCTATTAAAATTGACAGAAAAACTGAAACTGAGTATTTAGAAATGGTTATAAAAAATAACAGTTCATCTATTTTGTAAAATGGTCCTAATCTAAAAATCGTCATATCAAAATCTTATAGCTTATTATGTTCTCAACGGATATTTTACTTTATTCTATAAAATATAAACAAAAATGGCTCTTTTGTCATCTCACTCAATCTCTTTCACTCGTTGACATAATAAATTTTTAATTGTTTTCTTGATAGAAAATAAACCAACTTCTTTAGTTTCCTAGCGTAAATGGTTTTTGTGAAAAACTGTTAGAAACTGTAAAAAACTCTTTGTAACCTTTTTTTAAACGGGTGGGTTATTTATTAATAACAAAAATTGAAAAAACAAATGCAATTAACTGCTAATTACTGATATAAATTATTATAAACTGTGAATAGCTGCAAATGTCTGTTAGGAACTGTTCAAAACAGTTAATAACTCTCAAACGTTCCTAACAGTTATTAACAGTTATTTGCATTTATTTTCTCGTTACTACTAACATGTGAAATTAACGAAGGCATTCCGACTTAAGTTTAACTATTCCAATTCGATTAAAATTATGATCATATTTTAAATCTTCTATATAATATAATATTTTCACATTTTTATAAATAGTTTTTATTCGTTGGCAATAATCATGGTATGATGTTTTTATTAACTAAAAGTGCCAATGCGCGCTGCACGAGCCTTATCGTGGGCCAATCAAATTTGACATGACCATTTCAAATCGATCTATCACATTCATTAGAGGTGACAATCTCAAGTCCATCTCTTTTTTATATAGAATAGTTATTAACAGTTTTTTATAGTTTTTTACACCTTTTTAATAGTTTTTTTATATTTATTTACAATTTTCAATAATAAAACCTGATAGAAAAAATAAAAACTGTTATTTTTCCTTATTTACATTCAAAAAATAGTAATTGTAAGCAAAAAGTACAAATTTTTTTATAATTTACTTTAAATATGCCATTAAGTAATCGTTAAACATAGCATGAAGAACTGTAAATAATTCTAAATTACTGTAAAACAATTGTAAACACCTGTTAAGAACTGTAAATTTCTACTTTTTTAAAGAACAATTTTTTTACAATTTTTTTTAGGTTTAAACCTTTTTTTATTTCCGCTAGGGTCGTTACAGAATTCCATTTTTATAATATTTTACCTTTATTTCACTCCAAATAGTAACCAAATATTTGCAGAAAACACCTGCAGCATAAACTACACCTGCGATATTTTCAGAACATAAGCCCAGTTGCGTTCCACACCATATTCTAATCCCGTTAATCTAAAGGTGGAAAGTTATTTATTATCGTCATAATCATTTTTATTAAAGTCCATTTGAAAACTTTCGTAATACGGGAATTCGAAATTATGTCTAACATAAGGCAAAAGTCAATTCATCTTTTATGCATTATTAAAATGCGTCAATACTTACGTGCGGTATGGTGACGCCTCCCAAAACACAAGTAACGATCAATCTCTGAATTGTCCTAAACGTATTAATTCTATAAGGCCATAATCCAGTGCTTAAGTTTAGTATTTTGTTTATTCTAAAATATTCATTGTCATAAACTTTGTCAATTTCTGCATTTTCCATTTTTATATACTTTCATCGAAAAAGTAAATTGAAATTTCAACGATTTTTTATATATTCTGGTTTTGGTAGAGTTCATATATATAATTTATATGCGATCGATGTTTTCATAACTCCATCCTGTACGTAAACAGTTTTTCAACTCGTAAAATGTAATTTAAATACTTAATTGACATCTATTATAGTATTTGCTTGTTCAATATTTTACATATGTAATAATAGAAATGTTTCTCAGTTATACAAAATAATTTGTTTTTCTTGCATCAGTTTTCACAGACTGATATATTTGAATACAAGTGTTTTATAAAATTCATATTAATACTGTACTCTTAATTTGAAAAATTTTAATTATTTTTAATAATATATTTACTCATTTTACGTCCAGTGAAAAACTTTATTGAATATATGAAAAGATCAGTTTCAAATAAATTGTAAAAATAATATTAACTATAAAGTTTATATGAGAATACATTTCTTCTTCCTGGTGTAAAAAATACCATTTCCCAAGAATTTTAAACTTTACGCGGATTGACTGAATTTTTTTTAAAGCTAATCAATACAGCTATAAAAAGACGAGGAAAGTATTAAATATATAAAAAGACAAAGAAACCTATGTACTTGACATTATAGTAAGATATATACCATAACAGCTATTACTTCACACACTGGCACTCGTGACTCGTCGCTAGAGTCTCTGACTTGAAAAACAGAGAACTTGGAGGGGAATCCTAAGCTTGTCATTTTTTAGACATAATAGTATATAAGCCTTAATTAAAAAAGAGGTTTTAATTTCCAGGCAATTTGCAAACGTAATCGAAAGAAATTATCGTACCAAATAGCCGACAATATACAGCTAGCTCTATTTATACAATTATTGTTTGTCTTTCATATGCATACAATATTGTTCATTTCAGGGCAATATGAAAAACTAACTATAAAAGTTACTTCGTAATAAAAATATTATTAAAAGCTCAAAAAAGTATTTTATACAAGTATTATTTTAACATATTGTTTAATATATTATTTAAAATCTTAGACTTGTTCCAATTCAATTCCTGTTAAGCTTCTCTCGTATAAGATACTTTTTTAAGCTTTTAATAATAGTTACAATCAACGAACATCATTCGATAAAAAAAATTCATTTCTGCTGATCGGACTGTGCTCATGAATGTTACGCAGACTTTTAATTAAAACCTACTTGATAGCTTTGAATTGGCAGTTATTAAACAATCTATTTTCTGAAACACAAACACATTTGATGATTTAAAGGTGAGAAATAAGTCAAATTATCAAATATTCTAACAAAAATTTCATGTTTTAGGACTGAAAGAAACGTACTACTTTTTTTATTATTAAATATTTATTTACAACAATAGAAGCAATCATTACGATATCTTTAAATAATCGCTAATTCTATTCAGAATATAATCGTATCATTGACTTCGAGTGATCTAGATTAATTACAGACATTTACACTGCAAGATTTTTTCTACGCGGACACAGTTGATTTTTCTCGGCAAATACACTTAATTCTTGGAAAAGAAAAATTTTCAATTTGCTTAAGTACTATCACTGCCCTTACGAAATAATCACAATAAAAATAAAGCTGAATTACACCTGCAGCAAAAGCAATCTTGTCATACTTGCTTTTGACGGATAAAATATAGGCCCAGTGAACAACGCAGAAAGCTTTGTAGAAAGTCAACATACCAATATAAAAGACAAGTGTTTTCTCTACATAATTCTTCTTAATGGTTAGACGATACTGTGGCAATATAGCAACTGCCTCAAGAAATACACTGTATGTCCAGAAAGCTTTATAAGTTTCTGTATAGTCACTCAGTAGAAACGCCAAAATTGCACAGGGAATTACTAATAATTCTATTCTGTAACAAATATTAAAAATGCATAAGAGAAATGCCACAGAGCAATACATAGTTCCAAGGAGATGGACACATATAGGACGACATCGTTAAGAGTTATCAAAAGTCGCTTTTAATTATTTTACTATTGATTTGAATCGAAGTTAGTTCATATATTTTAAATTATAAAATATTTAATAGGTGCTTCATATTACCTAAAATCATCCTTTTCGATGTCGTACGTCTTTCTGTAGAAATAAAATACTGATAGTGTAATCCAATATACTAATACTAGATGTAGACCTTTTAAGCAAGTCTCAACCCATGAGTTGTAAACCACTATATCGAGAAACCGTGTTGTAAAAACAACAGCGTGAAGAAATTGCGTTTTACCACTGATTCCTGTACAGAAAATAATTTTTAAGTTATTCGTTTAAAAAATTAAATTATCTTTATATCATTATTCGGTTAAACAGATTAATAAAGTAGTATTTTTTATTTCAGAGATGAAATAACGACTTACCAACGCACTCTTTTGTGGCTATGAGCTTTAAAAGCAATGTGCACAGTGCCACCAAGTATAGAAGCGTTCCAACGTGAAACAAATTGTTCTCCATCGCTTCGAGGTGACGTCTTTTATTAAGCTCGAATGGGAATACACTCCAACATGGATGAAAAGACTGGTCGAGCTGGAGCTCGACTAACTGACGATCTACGATATATACTAGTTCTACGAGACTGGATTTTGAAGCGTTCTTTCTCTCACTCTCATCTTTTCTTTCTCGGTTTATTTATAGACATACATATATCTATAAATAAATGTTTGTCTATAAATAAATCTTTATTGACCGTTTGCTTTTTTATAGTATAAGAATTTTTCTTTCGTAAAGGGAAAATTCTTTTTAATTGCCACAAAAAATTAGGGACAATAGTTTAAACGATGACTGATTAGTTTTGACTGGCGATGCTGTAAGCGTGTACTTTTTATCTGTTTTCAACTGATAAAGACTTGAAGAAAGAGATAAAAACCAAGATATGACACGTTTTCAGTTTATCTTTTTTATAGATTCCGTCGAAAAATTTAACTTATTTTGATTGCCGTACAGATAATCATAATAGTTATAATTACAATTTCAGAATAACTATATGTATTGTCAAAAAAATACAATGAACAATTTTTTTAAATAAATAATTTAATATAATAATATAATATAAATTGAATATAATTTTTGGTATATTTATCAATAACATTTTAAGTCCAATAAATGGAATATCGTAAGTATAATATGTAATTTGATTGCCTTTATCTTTCTATTAATCTACAAGATATTTAAAAATTAATATTTACATCTTTCCCAATAATGTATTAGATATCCATCGTATGGATGAAAATGTTTAATTAAAAATAATTTATAAGTTTATTACCTTTTTACTAATTCCTATAATATTAAATATATACAAATACAGACTGAAGTCAATATATTTCTTAGACATAAAAATAACTAGATTGATGATAAACAGCAATCACTCTACGATGGTTTCCTCGTTTATTCTAATAGTATTATAATTTTCATTAACAATATCCTTTCTATCTTCTTCTTCTGGAATATCTTCACTCCATTTACAATTCATAGTATTTTGCCTTCGCTTACGTAACATCGTTACGAGTCTTACAAAGAAATTACAGTAAATTATCAATTGGATGATCCAACTAGCGACAGAGATTCGCAGTTGACTACTATTGTTTGAATCATTTCCCAAGTATTTTACGAGATTATCAATATTATAACCCAGAGAATAAATTACATAAAACACTAATAAACCAATGTAAAAGGGAAGAATCTTGTTAAAATGATTCTTCGTAAACGTGTAAATGTATTGAGGAATTATAATTACTGATTCTAAAGAAGCACTGGCAATCATACAAATGTCATGTATTTTGAAGTTGTCATGTAAAAAAAGTCCGAAAGTAACAGCAGGAATGATTAAAAAGTCAAGTCTGAAATGATAAAAACATAATTTAATATAGAATAATAATATAGATAGTATTTTTTATAATATTCTGAAAGATATCAATTTTGACTTTCAGTAACTTTAATATTAGTTTTTAATAAATTATAATTTAAATAAAAGAACAGAGTAAATTAATTAAACGTTGTACTTTACCTGAAGTTATCCTCTTGGCGATTGTAAGTAATTTTATAAGATATGAACATCATTATTAGAATTCCATAAGAACATAGAAAACTTGCTGTGGCAACGATGGAATTGACAATTGTATTGTTCAACAAAGGATCGTAGAATATTCCTATGTATCTTATTGTAATAACCATTGCATTCAGTATTTGACTTTTGCCGCTTATACCTATATAAAACAAAAATAAACAATATTAATTTTGTAAAGAAAATTAGATTAACTTTTAAATTATTTTAAAATAGTGGACATAAGCATAAAGTAACCATAGAAGTGCATTTAAAATATATAAGAAAGATATATATGCTGCTATCTCAGGAAATTTTTAATTATAGACTACACTTACCACTACAATCATTTGAACGTAAAATTCTTACAAACATTATAATACTTGGTAATAAATAAAACAAATCACCAATTGTATTAAAAATTGTTCTCTCCATGGCTTAAAGATTAAGAAGACGTCTTTCGTGAAGCTAGGGTAAAAATACATTCTTCACTAAGAGAACAGAGCATCGGTATAGCATGGTAGAATTTTTGCGCCTGCGTATTAGAATACGTCGCGCTCCCCACTTCGCCTCGGCCTGAGTTTTAGATATTATTTTATTTCGCTGTCTTTTCCTAGCTTAAATTTAAAAGCTAGGATTTTTTAATTTAAATCGTTTGTAATTTCTAAATGATTTATAATGCAAAAATTATTTCAATTTACGTAGAAGATTTATTAAAAATTGGAGTAATTTTACTTTTTCCTCTTATAAAGTAACTATATTAAATATAATCACATTTGCACAAGATTCTATGTATTTCAAATTTTTATTATATTATAATCTTATACAAAATACAAAACATCTAAATTCACTTTTTAAAATTTAATAGTTTGAATTTTCGTAACAATAAATATGAGATTAATTAAGTTAACACAGTAAGTAAAACTATAGTTTCTATAATAAGGGCAGAAAATTCTGTCAAAGCAACTTCACAGGTAAATATTTTGCCATACAAAATCTTTAACACTAATCAGGTTTTATATTTATATAGATATATACTTCGGGACGTCAACAATGACTTCTTCCTCACCTCGATTAAGCACTTAAACTCAAACTTACTCATGCACTCGCACTTTAATTCACTCTTTTCATACTATACACGTACGCAGCATATATTATACGACGCATCTTACTGTCGGTCAGTTATTATTCAACGACGCATCGCTCCTTTTCGCCGAGTCGGCGCCCATCAGCACCACCGCCGCGCCGTTATTGTTGGGCCTCTGGTGGTGCGCCGGTGCCGTGGCCACCACCACAATATTCGACTGGCTCTCGACGTTCTTCAAGTGGACGTACTGGGCCTTGAAAACTGGCACCATCCAGACAAAATAGGCCGCATAGATAAGAAACTGGACGAACCCGCTGGCCACGACGAAGTAGTCGAAGCGCTGGCCTAGACCTTCACGTGCAAACAAGTAGATCCAGTGGACGATGTAGAATCCCCGGTAACAGGCCAGCAGGCCAATGTAGAAGACGAGAGAGCTGCCGACGTAGCGGCCCTTGGCCGTGAAGTAGACCTGGGGTAGGATGGCGAACGCCTCGAGGAAGATGCTGAAGTACCAGAGAATCGCGAAAATTTCCCAGCGTTGGTAGGTTGACAGCAGGCCCATTAGAGTGCAAAATCCTATCAGCAAATCGATCCTGCGGAAGATTTACACGTATTTTCTATCAGATCGTCGTTTCGCGGCCTCGTTATTGCAAAAAATTTCATCCCGTCATTTTATAAATAAAGCGGCGTTCATATCGGTTTATTTTACACTTGATATTTTGATAACGTCGATATAAATATATTACTTGATTCACACAATGAACTCTGTAATCTATATATTTTTACATTTAAAATAAATGTAAGAAGAGGAATTTTGCTTGAATGCAACGATCGGAATCAATAATTGAACCTCGTGCATGATTTATTTTGAAACAAAAAATTAAGTTTAACTTGAATTTTCAAAAAGTTTTTATTTTCGTATTCGACATGCAGACCGTTTGAAATAAAATTATTTTAGTAGTAAGCATTGTTACCTAAAAGTATCGTATTCACGCTCGTAAGTTCTTCTGCAGATGATAAATATAGATGCGACAGTGAGATATGCAATGAAGAGGTAAACAATCTTGATGATAAAAGACGGTAATGAAATCCTGAACTCATATGGTAAATCCAGAAACCTCGTTGTGAATACTAGAGCATGAAGTATTTGTGTTCTTCCACTAATACCTAGATAAAATAGTCATTAGACAACCATTATCTATCATACTACTAACTTGATTTTAAATCTGTATTAAATTTTATGAGAATAAGATATTTTATCCAATCAAGATTATCGTAATTTATGTATTAAATTCATTTGCACCAACTGAGAGAACGCCACAAGCTTATGTGTAACCATATACTGTTGTGATTACGTAAAAGTCATATTCTGCGTTCTAACCACCGCGTATAGATACTTTAATGTCAATTGCAAATTTTAAAACCACCAAAATTTTATATTTGTATTTAATGTTTATTCTAACGTGTAAAATTATAATTTATAGAAATGATGGATTTCAAGAATAAACATAAATTCACGCCACTCATTTAGTTTTAGTATTGTAATAATTTAGCAAATCATTCGGAAGATTATAGAAGATTAATGCATGACAATGAGTCGCCATACACAATATCTAATCTTATATTTTATTGTAACAAAGACTTCACTTATCGAATTTATAAATTATTCAGCCGTAAAAAAGATTTTTTATTCATAATAAATTATAAAAACTTTTGTAACGATGCCACTTATTTATGATCATTTCTTATTAGATCACACTCTGCTTTTGATGAAAGTCTTTCGTTCATAAACGCATAAAAAAAATGATACAACCCATAATCGAAGACAAGAGTTAAAACATATTACAAATAAAAAACAGTTTGTAAGGTATTTGGTTTTTAGTATTATCAATACCTACCGGTGCAATCAAGAGTAGACACAATTTTCAGAAGGAGAACGATCATAGCTGTTACTTGCAGAAAAATTCCCAGATTTTCAAAATCGTCCATTGTTACTAATGTGACTCACCGATTGAATCACCTGAAATTACACTAAAAGCTAATTAGGGCTAAATATGATATATATGTATATATATATATATCGCTTCCGTACTTGTAAACGATTAACTACGCGAAAGTGACTGACAATAAATCCTAGCCGGTGGGGAACAGCGTCAATCTCACAATTTAAAAATCAGAGTGTGCGGTGCGCATGCGCATTACATCACGTGTACTCCCGCGATCTTTGCACATATATATCATTTTTTCTCTAAAGTTTCGTCGTCTCACTAAGATATCGTCGGTATTTTCAATTTGTTCTTCATTTCGTCTTATCTAAAATGTTAACTAGTGACTTTCCATGTTATTTACATTAGATTTCTGCATAATAGATAGGTCATATTGTGAAACACTTTGAAAAGTGGAGTACACATATAACAGTATTTGATCGTCAAAGCCAAAATAAAAGTATAAATGATTATGGATAGGAAATAGTTACCTGCCAAATTGTTCTAAAAAATATTATGCCATTAAATTAAACGAAATACATTAAAATTTTAAATGAAACGATTTATGATTTTTTTTTTGTCTTTATAACAATTAATTTACTACTTTGAAATTAAATACTTAAAATCATAAGAAGATCCAGATTATTTACATTTGTAACTCTGTTATCCCTTGTATTTTATTCTGTTGATCTTGCAAAAGATGTTAATAATAAATTACTTTGAACTCACAACAATAGTTATAGTAAATATGACTAATTATTGCAGAGCAGTATTATTTTATCGTAAAGAGTTATTATATTTTTTTTTACTATTTTATATTTGAATTATGCTAAAAACACGATCATAATAAAATATTAAAATAGACCAATTTAATAATTTGATATAAAAATATTAAATAAAGTATAACTAAAAAAGTATTTATCTACTGTTTTCAATTTTATGTCTCTACAGAAAATTATTCTAGACAACAATTAAATCTGAGATTAGAAAGCAATAGAAAAGTATTGGTATTATTAAATACCCTTAGATTTTCTTACATTGGATTGACCTACGTAGCCTCGACAATCGTTTACAGAACAAATACTCAGCTTGGTGCATTTACATTATAGGACATTGACAGATTATAGAAAAAAAGTATAACGAAATCGAAGGTAACCATTTAAAATATTAAGCTTGAATTTTCAAATAATGATCATGAAATTAACATTTTTATTCAAGGTAAATGAATTTTATGGTGAAATCTACTCAAAATCTGTACAACTCCCTATAAATCGTCAGTAATATATTTTGCAGCAAGTGCGGATATGGACCTCATGAAGTAAAAAGTATATTTCTTGAAATAATAAACTAGAAATACGAACATTACTCATACGATTACAAAAAATAATTTTATAAATACAATCAATAAATTATTAAGTAATTTTTTTTGTAATATTGTAAACAATTTATGGAAAATGATTTGCGGTTGATCGTGTGGCACCCACATAAACTTCATTTGGAAACAACGTCGAAACAGTGTGATTCCCATTAAGATTTTAACCAATAACTTATGATAAATTAAATAAAAAAGGCTAATAAAAATAGGCTAACAATAGAATTGCAAATGATAAAGTTATTTCAGAATATTTTTTAATATAGAATAATTTATTGCAAATTCATATTCACTCTTCATGTCTAATATGAACAAACTTATATGTATAAAAATATGAAGATTAAATATTAAATATAATTATCACAGGGCACACATTTTACGTTTTTCAATGTGCCTTTCTTTTGAAATCTTGAACTACATGGCTTGGTTCTTTTCTTATGTTTTAATTTTAAAATGCAGTGTACGCAAATAACAACAACTTTAAGCAAATATAAAATTTGACAATTCTATAATAATTAGGTAAATATTTCCCAATGATCTTATCTTTATAGGTAGCAGATAGAAGACGTATTTGATATATTAATTTGTAGCCGCCGCCTCTTCTGCTTTCAGCAGGTTCGCCTAAAAGAAATAAATAATATTCAGTAAAAGAGTACAAAAGGTAGAGATACATAAAAATTACAACATATATATGTAAGATTCAAACTGTAAAAGTCATTTAAAACAGAATTTTTTTTTTCCGAAAAAAAAATCCGTGTACAATAAGAGATTTTCAAATGTCTCACATAATAAAATATATCTGTCGATGATATGAAAACTTAGTTTTTGAAACAATCACTAGAGCGAGTAAGATGGTATAACTGAAAAACTGTCAGGAAAAGGACACATCTAACACCGTTTAGCAAAAGGTTTACAATTTGAACAACCCAATCGGATTTTGTGCATTTTAAATTAGTGTGAAAACCCCCATCGTTCTACCTTGTCATTGGTGGTAGTCATCAAGGAAGACGGGCTCAGCACGATCGTGCTGATATTATCCCTGAAATTTCCGCTATTTGGCAGAGCTCCAGTTTCGAGATCGCTAGGCGTCAAAATCGTGTTTACGATAATAGAGTCTTCGGTCGGCTTGGGTCCGAGGTTGGGTAAGACGCGGGCGAAGAAGTCGCAGTAGAGGATGAACTGGACGATACCACTGGCAACGGAGAACTTGTCGTAATGGCCCGTCTGGTAATAGCGGTAGAGCCAATGTGCGATGTACAGACACTTGTAAATACCCAGTGCCAGTATGTAGTAGAGCACGTGCTTGTGGATGTATTTCGCCTGGGCGATGAAGTGGAATTGAGGCAACATGACAACGGCGTCGAGGTAAATGCTGAACGCCCAGAGAACCTCCAGGGCTGTGAAATCGTAGTTGACGAGCAGGGCGATTACCAGACATGGAATTATCAACATCTCGATCCTGAAAAATTATCCCTCGTTAGTCACTTGACTTTTAATATATGATTTTCTCAAAATTTGGTTAAACATTGATAACCATTTTCTCGATAGCGTTTTCCCGTTGTCTAAAATGTTCCGAGTATATACGGAATTACGGATGCTTTTTGAAAACAATCAAATATAATTCATAAATTTTTAATATAGCAAATTCCTCAAATTTGAATAAATATTCTACTAATACTAATCTAAAAATTAGCAATAGAATTTATATTAAAATTGATTTATCAAGAGATGTTATACAGAAAATATTATTCCTAGTATAAAATATAGCAAGTTTTGTTAAGATTATTAAAAATTCAATTATACCATTTTTCTTAGTGTAACTAATAGTGTTGAAATAGCCTTTGATATTTAGAATAGTTTTATTTCACCGATTTCTATCTGTAGTTAATTTTTTATATACAAATATATCATATATTGCGTATAAATTTACATCCAAAGTTGTTGTGTAAAGTATAAACAATACACTAGAATTTCAATTATTTACTAGAAGTTATTGCTTGCCAAAGATTAATTTATTGCTAATATAATGCTTTAAAAGGTAATACGTTACATAAATTGTTTTGATACATATTTGTAGTTGCAATTGGATATTGAGAATTGCTATTGAACACTGCTCATTGTTCAATTAATTTTTCATTCTAATTGTTTTCCTATCGGGAATACCATCTTTATTGATAAATTATTATGCATGCAGTTTATAGTTAAAGAATATATTTATTTTTGTATTCTCTTTCCTGACCTTTCAAAACGTTATATCAACCATTTTCGTTTCAATACCTTTCTAATTTATTTTCTGTATTTTTCACAAGAAGTATCGAAGTACTTACAACTAGTATCAATCGTAGTCGATTTAACGATAAATTTGTCGTTTCCAGAGAATTACTGGACTATTGTTCGTAGTTAAGACTATTTATGTGAAAAGTGCCCGGTGTACAAGTGATCGAGGTTCATCGAGCGATATATGAGAACGACTCGAGTTAAGTGTGAGATAACCCGTCGCATAAACGGAAGGCCCAGGGTTTAATTCTTCGCCAAGTCGTTCTCTTTTTATTCATTCATTTGCGATTATTAAATCGTAAAACAAATTAATTATCGATATTTTTCAAATATTGAAATATAACAGTAACTAAAAACCGTCCAATAAGGCATGATAAAGTTTATAAGAAATATACTAAAATTTTTTTAGATTTAAATAAGTTTAAAATGAATATTTTATATTTTATGCACTATATATATTTATAAAAGAGCTGCGTAGGATCATTTTTACAATAGCGCGCATAAAATACATCGATTTTACACGAACTGTACCGAAAAAAACTATTCGATATCGGTGTCAGTGTGTAAAATCTAATTTACACGTACACTATTATAAAAAGTAATTTCTTTTATTCTTCACCTCTAAAATCACTAAAATGCGATTTGATGAACGAATGGCAAACGGATGGTTACCATTTCTACCAGGGATTAGAAATATTTGCTTACCTGAATGTATCATGTTTCCGTTCGTAACTTTTCTTGAAGAAAGCATAAATTGACAGAACTGTGGTGAATCCCAAACTCAAATATAATATCTTACAGAAAGTATTTTCCTTTGATATTTCCACATAGTACAAATCCATATATCTTGTAATGTAAATCAGAGCAAACAGAAATTGTGTTTTTCCACTGATTCCTGTGGAATAATAAAAAGAGATAATTAATGTTTTATTTGTACAGAATACATAATTAACTATACATTATGGTTTTTTATCCTAATCTTTAATTTGTAGATTGTACGAATCATGCACAGATATAAATTCTTTCCGGTTTAAAATCTCGTTGCTTATATTGTTCTGAATTTGCATAACTATCTACTTCCGAGAACATATTTATCGATTTTACATAGATCACTATTTTTAACTCTTTTTTTTTCCAACCAAAGTTGATATTGACATGCAATGACAAGTTCATAAATACGTATACATATAGTCAGTGGGGAAAGTAAATTATATTCTCTAGGTAATGGTAAGCATTGTGCGCATGAAGGCAAATATAATAGCAAATATCAAGTTCTAAGTAACGTTATTAATCGAGTTATCATGACATATATTTAAAAATCGATGAGATGTAAATCGAGTTAAAACAAAAAGTTTTGCGAAACTTCTATCATTTGTTTTTATCCTTTAATACAACTGCTCATGCTGATTAATTTGCTACTTACTATTCGTTATATTGCAAGGGATGGAAATAGGCTTAGAAACGAGATCAAGTATTTTCGGTTTTCCCTAAAATCTATATATATATATATATATATATATATATACACGCTGCATGCTGCATAAATGCACTCGTGACCGCTGATTAATTCGCCCATTAAAAGCTCCGCAATACATTATTACAAGGAAACGAGCAAAAAACCTTTACATCTGCTATTTCTTCAAGACCAAGCTTAATCATCCATTCGTTATCCGACAGCAACAAAACGCGTATTCGACACACACGCACAGCAGCGACTCTACATCGTTGCAAACCTCGATCTATATAGATCGAGATACAATCCACTCACAGACACACACTCACAGGCACACACACACACACACATATATGTACGTGTGTGTAAACACACTCACCTGCGCAGCTTTGGGTGGCCCAGACCTTCAGCAAGAGGCCCAGAGCCGCAATCATGTGCAAATAATTGGCGACATTAAATATCATATCCATGGTTGCTGATTTCTATGTGTCAGAATTCCTCGCCAAGAAAGAGAGATAAGACGATACACGAACTACGCGAATCGCGTGGAAGCACTGCGTATTAGACGAGAACCGCGAATACACTGCCGTATGGATCGCGGCCGTGAGCGAAGCACGAGATGCCGAGAGCCAGCACACGATAATGTTATATACATTGCGACGAGTGGGAGAGAACGTAAAAACCCGCAAGAGTGGCTGGCGCAGGCGCGAGCAGTTCTATATATATATATATATATATATACACACACACACACACACAATGTGTACGAGCATGGCTGTGTGTGTCTGTATGCCAGTGCTGTATCTCGCTGTACAGTGTATGTATTTTATGTAGTTACAGATCGAGCGCGCGTGAAAACACTGTGCTGCGTCATTAATTAATTGTTTGGATTATTTTTCCTGGCAGATTTTTTCACAAACTATGCGGTTGTTTTTGCGGAAACGATCGTGCTAAATGGTGGAGAGTTTCTTAGATTGTTATTAATATTACTGCCAGTACCATATATGTCATGAATTCAAGTTTAAGGTGCATATTGCGAATAAAATATTTATTGTTTTATAGCGTATTTTCAAATGGCGGGTATTTCACTGCATATTCAAATAATATTACACACCAATCTATACTGAGGAAATCGAGGAACAGGAAAACCCTGCTTACTTGTACTTGGGAATTCCCTTACTCTTACTTTCTCAAGCCATATAGATATACGGTCCTTGCTTCTTAGTCACTCAATTTTTTCGTCCTCCTTTCAAGCTTTAGAAATGTACTCAAGGTTCAAATACTTTAGCAAAATTATTATTCATATATAGGAAAAAAAACGATGAAGTAACATTACTACAATGGACTTCTACCAATGCAGAAATTAAAGTTGTTTAATATACAGTATACAAAACTACGAGTATTAAGGAACTGCTTTGAAACAATTAATCAAGCATCGGACATCTTCGATACGAAACTTCACCCATTCCCCAAATACGTGTCGTGTGGATTCTTATATACATTCGGGAAGCCATAGAGTGAACAACTGTGCGCATTGAAAGAGTGGCTTTATCACTTTGCGAGCTCGAGCAGACACATACGAGCGTCTTATCGTAATGCTGAGTCGTACAAGGGCTCAGATTCAAGAAAGAGAGTCCCTAGCGATAATATATCAGATATATTCAAGCCTATATATACTTCTTCACGACGATGCTTACGATACTCTCTCACACTCATCTGCTATATATGCGTTCCAACAAGGACGCCCTTGCGCATGCTCGTGCTGTTGCAGGCGTGTGCCCCTATAGTTGCTTGGAGGTATAGTGTGTGTGTGTGTGTGTGTGTGTGTGTGTTTGTGTGTGTGTGTGTGCGTGTGTATATATATCTCGCCGAACGCATCGCACCGAATATAGCAGGCATTTCGAGGCTCCGAATTTACAGCTGACAGTTAAAGGCACCGCGCCACGCGGCAGCTGTGTCTTCTATACTCTCCCCTCGCACAAGTGATGCTATAATACATATACCTAGGTTTTCACGGCTGGCCTGCACTGCGCGCGGTGGCGTCCCTTCCGCCCCCAGAGTTACGTGACTTGATGGAAAACTACTCGGGCTCGAATACACGCGCTATTGATTCGTGAGAAACAAAATGCTTGGATGTTTAGTTTTCGTGGGTTCTTGTTAGGAAGGAAAATAGTGAAAAACTAATGTTAAGATATAGCTTTAGCAAAGTAGGTTCGCTCGGAGATCTGCAAAATCGATCTGCACAAATTGATCGAGAACATTATATGTAGATGTGATATATTTTGTTAAGAGAAAAAAAAGTCCTTACTTGTGTAGCGGAAATACGCGAATAATTTAATTATTGCATTAAATGTTGTAACAACGGGCTGTTGAAGCTTTTAACTATTAATCACGCCTATAACGAAGAAATTGGCTTATAATAATTTCAAATCATCGAAAGAAATTTTAAATAAGAATTTTTAAGTATGTCATATAAGGAAAAGTTTCTCTTTCCAAATTTACGTATAAACAACGGATATAAATGGAAAGCGAATTCATGTTATAAGTATATGACACCCAAATGATACAAAAACATATAATAAATATTTCAATAAAGAGAAAATTGTAATTATAGGCACCTTATAAAGCCTAGTAACTATAATAAAGGTATTAATTAATTATGAAAAAATGAATAACTGTATTAAGCAAAAACACTGCATGCACTTTTTAGATAGTAGAAGTGACATCTTTTAAAATTATATCGATACATCAGAAATTCGTGGATTTATTAAACTTTAGCAGTAATCGTAATAGCAGTTAATTGATGTTATTAAATCCATTTTGATATATTAAGTATATATTTCCAATAAGAGATAAAAAGAACTGCAGAAATACTTCTTGTAAAAGTATACTTATTCAAGTATATTGAGTTTTATTTCTTAAATATACATGTAAAAATGACAAAATATTACAACTACGATTAACACACTGAGTAATAAAATGTAAAAAAATTTTTCCTATTTTACATTCTACAATATTATTCTAAATTTTCGTAAAGATAATACAATAAGTAAATTTTTGTATTTAAAATCACATTTTTAAATGATGTATTGAAGAGCGATAATCTTCAATTTTGAAAGTACAGTGGCAATGAATTCCATGACTTATTCTTCATCTGCAAGTTTCTCCAGCTGTAAGCAAAAAAAGGTTTTGAAAATTTAATAAAAATTAAAGCTTTATATTACCAAAGCATTAATAACCAATATTAATTATTATTTTACTAATTATAGGAATTTAACTTTATTCAGCATTTTAACAATTTCTTCCATATATCTTTCACAGAGAAAAGATTAAATTTTCTTTTTCTAACACTTATATATGCTTCATGATATTAATCAGAAAATTTATAAAAGATAAACAACTCTACATCTTTTAATACTCTTGAAATTTATTTTATATACGAAAAAGAATTAAGATGATCTAAAAAATAGAAAAATTCTTTATCGTTAATATTACTTCAAAAACATCTACAAGTAAATTTGTGACTGAAGGAATTAAAATACAGCTTATTTTATTTTAAATAAGAGACAATAGCATCTTGATCTTATATTAATTTCTTTTACCTATTCCTTTTTTAACGTGGAATATTGTTAAATAATATTCTGAAATAATTTTCTAAGCTCTGGTCAGATAAAAAAGTCACAATCACTCTGAAGTAGAGTTATATTTTGCTATAATTATTGAATTATCTACAAAAGTTTATTGTAAAATTAAGTGAATTTTTTAGAATTAAATAACTTTTTAGTTCTTGGATGATTAAAATCAGCCATTCCACTGCATTCCCCATCAAACTGACATCGCCTCGGCTCTATACTCGTACCTGCTTGTTGAGGTGATAGAAGTCCGTCGTAACGGCCAGTTGGGCAGGAAACTGCTTCTGGGGACAGTCCGCATCGTGGCCTTTGTTCGCCTCGAACAAGTCCAATCGGGCCCTGAGCTGGGACTCGTAGCCCTTGAGCATCGTCTTCATGTAGTTCATGAAGATGAGCATACCCATGACGAGGATGCAGAGTTTGGAGAGCATATCGCGGCAGAGAGTCTCGTACTTGGGTATACCGTAGCCGTAGCAGTAGATTCTGTACAAGTGGAAGCCGTATGCTACCTGGCTCATGAGGTAGCAGTGGACGAACCAGAGCACCATTTTCGACAGGTACATGGTCTTTTCCACGAGGATAAACTGAGGCAGAAGAGCCACGGTGTCGAGCAGCAGACACACGGTCAATAGCCAATCGTTGTATGCTGCGTCCAACTTCAGTTGACCCATGAAGAAGCAACCGATTATTATCAGTTCCACTCTGTACGACAGAGAATAAAATATGGATTACACGTATGTTTTATAATTGACTCGGTGGATTACATGTAATTTAAATGTGACTGCTAAATACATTCGTGAGCCAGATTTACAATTATAGCCGTTTAAAACGAGCGATATATTTTCGAATATTAATGACTTTTTCTGAAATTATTTACCTGCATGGGTCCAATTTGCTATCTTTTCTCGATTGGTATATATAGACTGCTACAAAGGCAGCGACATCGATAAACAATTGCACTACTTTTGGTATATACAATACCGTCGCTGTGGCTTCTTTTGCCACTACAAATCTCAGTAATGAAGAAACTGTAATAAGGGTTTGTGTTTTCAAGCTGAATCCTGTAAGATAAACAATAATTATTATAACTTTAGTTGATTTTCTCGTACCTATTTATTAAAAAAATGCATAAAAGTGACGAAATAATAATAATAATAATAATAGAAATATGTTGAATGAAATTGTATCCTAATTGTACTTTATTGTTATAAAAGAACCCTGGTGCACGCACGATAACTAAACAACAAATATTGTACAGCAAGAAATAATACTATTCAATGGCGTTATACCTTCGCATTTCTTTTGACTGAGGGTCTTGAACAGCACGTAAAGCGCACCGAGTAGATGGACGAAGAACGAAATCTCGTAAAACATATCCATCTCGTAGATCGGCTTGACATCGTCAGTCGCGGTTGTTGTGGTATTCGTATTATTCGTGGTGTTAATTTTGACCATGGCCTCGGCGATGGTCGCTAATGTGCTGCTAACGTTTTGTAAAGCTGGCATTTTTTTTTTTTTTTTTGGCGTCGATGTAAGGGCGATCAACGACGAGTAAGAGAGCTATGTATATATATATATAGATGAGGAGAACCGAACGATCGCGCGCGCACTGAAAGACGCGCAGGATGCGACGGCATGGAAAGCTGGAAAAACTAGCGGAAATGCGTCTAGTTGGGGAATGGGGAAGGGGAACAACAAGGGCTGCTGCTGCGTGCACGCTTACGATAGAGAAAGCGGAAAATTCGGGCCGCGCATGCGCGATGGTGTAGCAGGAATGTCGGGAAATGTGGGGGTGTTCGAGGTACGTTCGTTATGGTCCTCTGTGTGCGACCTTCGGGTGTGACACGATCCATAGGCAGAATGAATGAATGAAAATAGAGCACATTCTTTTGTAGTTATATAGATCTTAGTTACTTGCATGACGGCGATATGGCGATCGATGTTATGTATAGTGATAAAATAGACGTTCGAACGGAAAATCGGTAGCATTCGTCAGAATTGTCCGCCATATTGTCATTATGTAACATTTACAGTGTGTCACTATAGTCATGTTAAAGAAAACTTATTTTTGACATCAAAATTTTTTACAGTAATTCCATCAGAATATCTGAAGCAAAATGGCCAAAACTCGATTGTTGGAATTCGTATGCATGAATTGTAAGGAATGTCTTTATAAAATGGATACACAGAGAAAAAAATATCATTATAATTAAGGAATTATGCTTTTAAGTACTACAAGGGAGTAGTATTTGTAATGAACGCCTATTCAATTATTATTAAGAAATAATTTACAGTATTAAATTCTTCTGCTATTAATACAAAAAATTCGTTTTCTTATGGTGAAACTCATACGTCTTAATAGTTAAGGAATATGATTTTTTTCTTCAATTACGCAGACCAAAGAATGGATCTTAATAATTAAGGAACCATGACTTTAATATAAGAAACAATGTTAAACGAGTGGTTTCTTATATTTTATTGAATTTTTTTAACTATTAAGAAATATCCGTTTGTCTATATCCAAATGTCGATTCGTTAAGGTGGTTCCCTCGAGATGAGAGTTAATTCAAGACATACTTGAAATTATACACATAGGTAAATAAAGGCATAAT